>JANAVB010018000.1:2361372-2461903 GCA_029216955.1 Iris pallida | reverse complement strand
AAGGTAAAACAGCAGTTTATTCAATTTTTATAGATCACAGCTTTACACATGGCAACTGTGAAATCACAAGTGAAGGCCAAAGCCACAAACAGACCTCCACTGTTTGACGGCACAAACTACACCTATTGGAAAACATGTATGGTTTCTGTCTGAAATCTCTTAATTTTGATTTAGGTCTATTGTTATTGATGGCTATAAAAAGCCACCTCGTATAAATGTTGATGGAGTTTTAACTGAAAAACCCTATGACAAATATACAGAGAGAAGAAAAGAAAAAGGCCAGTCTTGACGCACGTACTATTAACGCTTTATTTGTGCTTTAGACAGAACTAAAATTAACAGGGTGTCTATCTGCACAACTGCAATGAAGTATGGAAACTTCTTGAAGTACACATGAGGGCACAACTCAAGTCAAAGAATCAAAGGTCAGCAGACTTACTCAAGAGTATGGGCGTCAAGATGAAGTCCAACGAAACAGTTACTCAGATGTTCGAAAGATTCTTGGATATTATAAATCCTTTGTCCTCCCTAGGCAAAGATTACAGTAACCATGAAAAGATTCGCAAACTCCTGCGAGCACTTACAAAGAACTGGATTCCGAAGGCTACTGCAATCATTGAAGGAAACGACCTCACTACCATGACACTTGAAGTACTCATGGGTAAGCTACTCACTCATGAACTAGAGCTACAAGACTTTGAAGAGCCTGCACCAAAGGAGAAGACGATTGCTTTCAAAGCTCAGCACAGAAGATCTACTGAAGATGATTCAGACAACAGTGAATCCGATGCTGAAGATCAAGCACTCCTTGCAAGAAAATTCAAAAGATTCTTGAGATATGAGAAGAAGACAAAAGAGAACAATGGCAGCAATAACTGGTATCAAGATAACGCTGTCTGCTACGGCTGCAAGAAGAAAGGACACATGAAGAAGGACTGTCCGACAAACACAAGCAAGAAGAGCAACAGATACGAGAAAGGGAACCTGAAGAGATCAACATCTCGGAAGTATGCCAACACCAGCATATGGCATGAAAGTGAAGCCAGCGACTCAGAAGATGAACAATCAGAAGACGCTGCAAATGTATGCTTTATGGCATCCGATCAGGTGGGACACCCTTCACATGCTAGAAGCAAATGGATCCTCGACAGCGGTTGCTCACGGCACATGACCGGTGACGCTTCATTATTCGCAACACTATCGAAGAGGAATAAAGAAGGATATGTCTCCTTCGGCAATAATCTAAAGGGTATATAATCGGTATTGGTGATATTGGTAAAGCTCCTTATCCAGTAATTAAAGATGTTTGTCTTGTTACTGAGTTAAAATATAATCTGCTCAGCATAAGCCATTTGGCTGATCACGGTTATGGTATTAACTTCGTAAAAGACAAATATACTATTATTGATAGTTCAACTGGTAATACTATATTTGAAGGTATTAGAGAAGACAATATATATGTTTTCTATTTGTTGGAAGATACTAACATTTCAGGTAGATGTTTAATGGCTAAAAGCGATGAGAGTCATCTATGGCATATGAGACTCGGTCATGCAAATATGGATACTATTTCCAGATTATCCATAAAGAAGCTAGTACGCGGTTTACCGGACATTACATTCAAGAAGGATACGGTATACAGTCAATGTGAAAAGAACAAAGCTACTCGATCCTCTTTCAAGTCAGTAAACGCTGTATGTACTACTAGACCTCTACAATTACTACATATGGACTTATTTGGTCCTAGCAGAGTTGCTAGCCTCGGAGGTAAGCTATATGCTTTTGTAATTGTAGATGATTATTCTAGATACACGTGGGTATATTTTCTGACACGCAAAAATGATGCATTATCGGAATTTGTCATCTTTTACAAGAAAGTACAGAATGAAAAAGGTTACATGATCACTCGTATTAGAAGCGATCATGGAGGCGAATTCGAGAATGCAGAGTTTGAGCAATTTTGTGACACACACGGTTTTATACACGAATTCTCCTGCCCTAGGACTGCACAACAAAATGGAGTTGTGGAACGTAAGAACAGAACTCTATCCGAAATGGCCAGAGTAATGTTAAACCAGTTTAGTCTACCCAAGTATTTCTGGGCTGAAGCTATCAATACATCTTGTTTTGTTCTCAATCGAGTTCTAATTAGACCCAAATCGAAGAAGACTCCATTTGAGCTATGGTTTGATAGAATTCCATCAGTTTCATATTTTAGAATATTTGGTTGTAAATGTTTTATTCTTAATACTAAAGATAATTTGGGAAAGTTTGACGAAAAGGCCAATGAAGGTATATTTTTAGGTTATGCGGCTCAAAAGTAAAGGATACATAGTCTTCAACAAAAGAACTATGATCATCGAAGAGTCGATCAATGTCACCTTTGATGAACACAATTAAACGACAATCGATGACAATGACGAAGATCTCAATATACCCAGCAAAGCACCAGCTGATCCTCCTAGAGAAGATCCAGGAACCAGCTACCTTCGGAGTCTGCCAAAAAGATTGAAGTTCACGGCTGATCATCCAAAGGATTTGGTAATTGGTGAGATTACCAAGGGTGTAAGTACTCGCTCCTCTAATAAAGATATAGCTTCCTGTGTTGCTTTTGTATCTCAGTTTGAACCCAAAAGTATTGATGAAGCATGTAGTGATAATTTTTGGATAGATGCTATGCAAGAGGAATTAAACCAATTAGAATGGAATCAAGTTTGGAAACTTGTTCCCAAGCCTATTGATCATCCGGTCATTGGCACCCGATGGGTATTCCGAAATAAACTGAACGAGAATGGTTTAGTGACACGCAATAAGGCTTAACTCGTAGCTCAAGGATACAATCAAGAAGAAGGTATCGACTACGATGAGAGTTATGCCCCAGTTGCGAGATTAGAATCCATTCGCATGTTATGTGCATTTGCATGTTTTCATAATTTCAAATTATTTCAAATGGATGTCAAAAGTGCTTTTTTAAATGGTTTTATAAAAGAAGAGGTTTATGTAGCTCAACCACCCAGTTTTACTGATTTTAAATTTCCTGAATATATTTCAAGTTGAAGAAAGATTTATACGGTTTAAAACAAGCCCCTCAAGCTTGGTATGATCGTCTAAGCTCTTTTTTACTTGATAACAATTTTTCAAAGGGAAAGGTTGACACTACTTTGTTTATAAAGTCTTTGAATAATAATATTCTTTTGATTCAAGTCTATGTAGATGATATTATCTTTGGATCTTCTGATGAATCTCTTTGTCAAGAATTCTCAAAGTGTATGCATAATGAGTTTAAGATGAGCATGATGGGAGAGTTGAAATTCTTTCTCGGACTGCAAATCAAATAAACCAACAATGGGACGTTCATAAATCAAGCTAAGTACACAAAAGATCTACTAAAGAAGTTCGACATGGAAGCAGCAAAGCCACTTAGCACTCCAATGGCGACTTCAACCAAGCTTGATATTGATGAACAAGGGAAACCTGTCAACATACGTAAGTATCGAGGTATGATCGGTAGCTTACTTTATTTAACTGCCAGTCGACCAGACATTATGTTTAGTGTTTGCTTATGTGCTCGTTTTTAAGCCAATCCTAAGGAATCACATCTGTGCGCAGTTAAGCGTATCTTTCGATACCTTAAAGGCACTTCTTCTGTCGGCTTATGGTATCCCAAAACCACGTCATTTGACCTAACCAGTTATTTCGATGCTGATTTTGTCGGATGCAAAGTAGATAGAAAAAGCACCAGCGGCACATGTCATTTTCTAGAAAAAGCTCTAGTCTCTTGGTTTAGTAAAAAACAAAATTCTGTTGCATTATCAACAACAGAGGCTGAGTATATCGCCACAGGACGTTGTTGTGCACAAATTTTGTGGATAAAACAAACCTTAGAAGACTATGAATTGTATTTTACACATATACCCATTTTTTGTGATAACACTAGTTCTATTAATTTGACTAAGAATCCTGTATGTCATTCTCGTACTAAACATATCGAGATTCGACATCATTTTCTTAGAGATCATCAAAAAAATGGAGATATAGACCTTGTATACATAGACACACAGAATCAATTAGCTGACATATTCACAAAACCATTAGCGGAAGATCGTTTCAACTATTTACGTCGAGAATTAGGAATTTTAGATATCAATAATATTAATTAATTTTTTTATTAATTATTTATTCGATACTCATAAACTGTTTTCGAGACAAGCCTAAAAAGAGTCTGTCTGTCACCACGACTAAGGTCAAAGCGAAGCGGTACTTAAGAGTTCTCCGGTGAACCTCCGTTAGCTGGGATAGTACTCCTACAGCTAATCTGAAACAGATGCTGAGTAAAGAATATTAATTTATAAAATAATATTAATTATATTATTTTGAGATTTAAAATTACTAAACTTTGAATTAAGCATTTGAAACGAATTAATGAAAAAGAATATGGTCTCATTTGATTTTATATATATATATATATATATATATATATATATATATATATATATATATATATAGCCAGGCAACCCTAGGCGAATTCGGCCCGAGTTCGGTCCGAATTCGGCCAGAGTTCAGTTGGGTGTTTATATATAACAACAGCAACCCGAGGCCTCCTTCTTCATACTTCCAAAAATCCTCTCAACAGCAGCTCCGCCCCTCCGAAACCCTAGTTCTACTCCCTTTTTGTTCTCCCAATTCGTGTGGTATTTCTCTCCAAAACTTTGGATTCGTGCGGAGATCGTCATCCTCTACAACATATCCGATTCTTGGAAGGTATAATCCCTTCTTCCACCACTTTTTAATACTTAGGGTTTATAGAAATTTTTGGAAAAGAATGCCTAAGTTCAATCCCTTCAAGAGGAAGAAGACCAATGCCAGTGAGGAGGCATCGTCTTCAGATCCACATACGGATTGCCTCTTTTCTCTAGTCCAATCGGACGATGGTGCGTCGGATGCGTTTTATTTTAAAACTTCCGATCAAGCGTTATTGTGGTACGCTGATTTAACATGCGTACTATTTGCACTGGATCACCGATCAAGTGGACTATCTTTCCGGATCACCGTCCTTATTTTGAGGTATTAGGGTTACAATACTTTGTCACCTTACAATTCCCTATTGCCACTAATGCCATTAGATTATTCTACTGTAATTTCGTGTTAGACACTTTTACAGCGAGGACACGTGTCAGAGGAATTGATATCGAATTCACTGATGACACGTTAGCGGAAATCCTTGGTATTCCAAACGAAGGTGCCCCGCTAGATGACATCACTGATTTTGATTTTCCTGATGGCACGACACTCGTGAGTTTCAAGAATGAACTATGTGCGCCTGCACGCGTTATTTCTGGAAAGTTTAAGGCTAATAACTTGAACTTGTTTAACTATGAATTACATCGCATTATCTATTCCACCTTACTTCCTAAATCCACTTCAAAAGATGATGTCAATGCACTTGAGCTTTCTGCTCTTTATCACATTCTTAAGGGGATTCCTTTTTCTGTCCCTAAGACTATTATTCAGATGATGGGTAGATGTCACGGGAGAGACCGCAACCTATCTTATGTGATGCTCCTTCCTCGTATATTTCAGAGATTTGATATTGATTTATCTACTTGTGCTGTCGACCCCGAGCCCAAGTTTCTCAAATTTTCTCGTCGCAGCATTGCATCTGCTCCTCCACCCAATGTACCTACTCCTCCTACTCCTACAGATCCCACAGCACCTGTTCCTCCTCATTCCTACCCTATGACATTTGAGGGTATCCATCAACACTTATCAGATCTTCAGTCTTTTTATGTTGAGACCTCTAGGGAATACGAGTTTCGTGATGTGACTCGGTTCCAGACGATTGCCAACTCCTTCACCGATCTGAGGTTTGCGCAGAGGGGACATTCTGCTAGCTCTCTGCCTCGAGACCCTTCTGTTTCTGGCTACCGCATTGACGATGAGGCGTTACACTCTCTGTTCTATCCAGGGAACGCATATGATTGGTATCGTACCACTGGCGCCACTCCTCGCACTTCTGGCGCTGGTACTTCTAGAGCTGGTCCTTCTGGACATGGTGGTGCTGCAGCTGATGATGATGATGATGATGATGAGTTTTGATATGTTAGATTATTAAGACTGTTACTTTTTGTCTTATGTTTACTTGGAAATGCTCCGACATTCCAAGATTTTATCAGTACTTTTTAGATTTTATCAGTACTTTTTCTTATGTGACTATTCATGGACATGGTTGTTTTTGGTTATGCCTCAGTTTTTGGCATCTTAGTATATTTATTCAGCCTTCTATTTGTTTCAGCTTATAGTAGCACTATTTTTATGTTGCTTCTGCCTGAGACAAATACATGCATGTGATGTTATTTTATTTCTACGTCATGATTATTTATTTTTCTTGTGTTTCTTCACTGTTTATTACTTATGCATTGATTGCGGAGGAGCCTCTCTCTTATGCAATTATTTTGCTAAGTGACAACGGGGGAGAAATAAGGATCTAACATCGTTTGTGAAATACCGGATATGAACAATTTTTCTTTACTATTTTTATTTGATTCTAAGCTTAGATGTTATATCGGCAAGGTTTGTCAATTATCAAAATGGAGGAGATTGTTGGCCCATTGGTCATGGTCAAACCTGATTTTAATAATTGATCAAACTCTGTCTCGATATAAATGCAAGTCAACTTAGATGTTACCTACGACGTTTTGGACACTGCTCAACAATGGTTATCAACAATGTTCAAGACTGAAGCCGTTTGCCTCTCCGGATGTACTTCCTGCTAAGCAATATATTTTTTATTTTATTTGAGTCTAGAAATACTTTGTACACCGAGTCGTACTGGCAAATAGGCTATCCGAAAATGTTTTCAAAACTATCCTATCCTTTTACAAGTGACCCATGTTTTTACAAAAATATTCTTTTTACAAAAAGCCCTTGAAGGATTATTCAAAAAGCCAAACTTTATTTTTTCTCCAAATAATGAACTGGCAGAACCTTAGGAGAACTCGGCCCGAGTTCGGCCAGAGTTCTGCCAGAGTTCGGCCATGTGGAACGTTAGTGAACGTTGGGTTTTTGAACTTGGTCATCCTTCAGTTACGGGTTGTTACAAAGAGTTCTGTCCGAATTCTGTCCGAATTCTGTCTTTGGAAAAGCTTTAAATAGATAAGCATTTCGATCATTTCAACACACCAATTCACTTTCATTCTTCTCTCATTCTTAAGCTTTCAGTCTTCCAAAGATTTCTTAAAAGCTTTCATTTTCAAATCCCAAGCCAGTTACAATCCTCTAGTCGATTTGCCAGTACGGTACGGTCTAGAAGTTTCAAGAGAGATTGTAATCAGAGGCTTGATAGAAGATTCAACTCTTCACAATTGAAGTTGGACGAGTTCTTCGTATCAAAGCTCGCGTCTGTAGAAGTTGCAAGGACTTCGTATGAAAACTTGCAGGATTTTCCAATAGTGGATTCAACTGGAAGCTAGAGTTCTTCCGACTGGACTAGTCCTCACCAGAGGAAAACCAGTATAAATCTCGGTGTTTGTGTTTGCCTTCTGATCACTTTTAAATTCTTTCATTTACTTTTTGTGATTATTATTATATCTGTGATCTAACTGCTAACAAGCTTTTAATTAGCAATTTTCCGCTGTCTACTCTATTCACCCCCCTCTAGAGTATTCTGCTTTACGATTTCGTTCCTATATATATATATATATATAAATATATATAAATATATATATATATAGAAAATGGTAAGGGTAATTGTGCCGGATGTCCCCACTGGAAATCGATCTCCTGATCCCTTGGGCCGCATGCCTCACCACTACCACTAGGCTACGGATCATTTGCATATATATATATATATATATATATATATATATATATATATATATATATATATATATATATATATATATATGATTAGATTCCTCTATTCGTATTCAGATTCCTTTCTCCTATACGGATATGGATACGTTCTCCCTCTATATATATTTATAGTTGTATAACTTTTTGTATCATCAATTAATAAAAAATTAATATTGTTGATTCGTTCCATGGTATCAGATTCTAGGATTTTTTTTCTAGGGTCGTTGTCAGAGGAGCATACGTCTCCTTTCTTTCTATAAACTGACGTTGATGGTGAATGTTCGCGTGAGCTAGAAACTTGATTCCTATTATGTATTCCTTCTCCTCGAGGACCCCTCCATGCCATATTCACCCTCTAAATTTTAGCTTCACTTCATCGGTCGACGACTCTTTTTCTTCTTCCAAATAAGTCACTCACGTGTTGGGTCAAAAGTGTTTCCAACAATCAAAACAACGGATAAAGGCAAAAGATTACTCCTTGTCTCGCTCTCCGGTACCTCAAACTCACATATTGATAATACACAAACATCAACAGATATTCAACATCGTCTTAGTCAATTAGAGCTCCAGCTCTAATACTAGTATGTCTTTGCTGCCTCCTCTACATCTTCTACCTCTACTGGTATGTCTACCTCTTATATATTAGACTCTGGTGCTTTTATTATATAAATTCTGATATTAGTCTCTTATCTAGTATTTACCCCTTTACCTTCTCATTTTTCTTCTTTATACACAGCTGATGGTTCTCAGTTGGTCATCACTCAATATGGCTCCTTTATTTCTGACACTTTGAGTCTTTTATTTGTTTTACATATTTTCCATTTACTTTACACCTTATATCAGTTAGTACCCTTTGTGAGAGTGGACTTATTGTTATGATAACGTTGTTATGATTCCTTGGCCCATCATTTTCGTATATCTTGCCATGTCACATTTCTAGAGGACGCTACGTATTTTATTGTCCCACATCCAGATGTTGATTTCGTATCCCTAACTTTGTCATATAGTATTTATATTAATCCTAGTCCTTTTCTCCCCTCTCGTGGTACAACTCCTCCTATGATGTCTCCACCACTGCCTCATGAGAATCCTAGACATATTCCACCAGCCTCTACTACACCATCTTCTCTACCATTTACGTATCCACCACAACCTATTCGCCAGTCCCAAAGTACTTATCGACCTCCATATATTCCACTAACCTTCGCTACACCATCTTCTCCATCATCTACACCTGCACCAAAATATCTTTGTCAGTCCCAACATACTCACTAGCCTCCTGTTCATTTTACTTCCACTATTCCGGTCTAATGGATATGTTCGATTTTGCTACTTTAGTCTCATATTCTTCGCAGTTCCATTACTTCATTACAGCTATCCATACTATACACGAGAACCCACTTCTTATCAAGAGGCTGTGCATTACCCTGAGTTGCATGAGGCCATGATAAAGGAGTTTCGAGCATTTCGGTAGACAGGCACTTGGGACGTCGTTCCACTCACAAACGAGGTCCAGCCTGTTAGTTGCAAGTCGATCTTCAAGGTTAAGTATCGACCCGATGGATCCATTGGATGACACAAGCTCACCTTGTTTCCCGAAGTTTTACACAGGAGTATGAGATTGACTATGTTGAAACCTTCGCCCCTGTTGCTCATATACCACACACTACCAAAATTTGTCGATTTAGCGACGGCCAGATCCGTCGCCCGTCTGACAGAAATTTGTATTAGCGACCGATCACTGACGGGTCTTGGCCAAAATAATCCGTCGGCAATCAGCTCGTCGCTAATAAAGGTCCGTCGCTACGTAGTCGTCAAGCGACGACTTTTTGACTTCACAATAAGAAGCATGAGCGACTAATTTCTGACGGACTTTCGTCCATTACAAGTATTAAATACTGAACTGTGCAGACAATAGCGACGTAATGGTACGCCGGTAAACCGTCGTAATATCGTATCAGAGTGTATTATTCCGTCGCTATTCCGTCGAGTGCCGTCGATAACAAGGGACGGCTCAATGACGGCTAACGGACGGATTATCCGTCGACCATGTTCTGAAAATGCTTAGCATTTCTAGAACCATGGCGACGGATAAGCCGTCGCTACTCCGTCGACCACCGTCGCTAACAAAGGACGGACTAGCGACGGACTATGGACGGATTATCCGTCGACCATGTTCTGGAAATGCTTGCTACTTCCAGAACCATGGCGACAGATAAGTCGTCGCCATGCCATCGAACTATATACCACCAGATCGTTTTCGACGGATATTCCGTCGAATATCCGTCGCTACCTGCAAACATTTTCAAATCTCCAGTTAGCGACGGATATACCGTCGCACAGTAGTCGGAAACTGGAAAGATCCGTCGCTAAACGGTCACTAGTCCGTCGCTAAATGAGATTTTTTTGAAAAAAAAATTGCAGCACTTCCCCTGTTCGCAAAAATATGCATAAACCAAACCAATATATAATGCACACCAATTATCCAACAATTACATAGACCAAATATATAATGCACACCAATTATCCAAGAATCACATAGACCAAATATGCACGTACGAATTTAATGCACACCAATTATCCAAGAATCATATAGACCAAACCAAATTAATATAAAATAGACATCAATTATCCTGAAGAGTAACCTAATATCCGTCGTTATAATCCGATCATAGCACAAAATGTTCCAAAATTCTCACAAATATTCCAAAATTTTCACAAATATTCTAAAATTCCAAAACACAAAGGAAAATTGACTTTAGCCTCAACAAAGACCGTAAGTCAGACGATGAATTCTCACAGCCAGGGATCATAGTTGCGTTGAGGCATGTACCATTCTATCAGCCACTTTGCATACGAAGGCTCAATCTGGTTGAGGTCTTCTGTAGGGACAGGAGGGTCGGTCCCGATGCTACTACTCTCTGACGGTGGCTCCTCCTTAACTTCAACCTTGGGAGCAATCTCTTTCCTGATGGTCATCGGTTCTTCCTTGACCTCGACCTTTGGTAACAGCTCATCCTTAACAGTCACCGGTTCTTGTTTGACGATGGGGACTTCCTCCGTGTCGACCTCCAAGGGTCTCTTGTCTCGGGCCCTTCCTCGACTAGCAGCACCACCTCGGTGAGTCCTAGGAGCCATATCTCTGACAACATAAATTTTCATATAGGGTAAAAAAATTTACTCAAATTATAAAAGTTGTGACGTTGGTTTTTTGCGTTCATCATCATTAGAGGGAGCAACACTGGAAAAGTTGTGACGTTGGTAGCATGAGAGAATAAAAATCTGTATCACAAGACTAACAGAATTACTATGTAATCATGTACTCACCAATAACCGGATGTAACTGGAGTCGTTGGGCCTATCGTACAGTAATTGGTGGATCCGCTGGTATAGGCCGGATGTACTTAGTATCTAGTGTATCAGATTAGTATGGTCTATCGGTTTGGTATTGGATGTATCATATTGGTATTGGCCTTAACAAATTGGTATCTTCATATATCCGATATGTACATGTATCGGCCGTATAGCTAGGATTCATATTGGCCTTATCGATTTGGTATCGATCATATACGATAGGTATCGGCCGTGTTGGATTAGTATAGACCATTTCGGATTAGTATCGTAAAAGGTTTAGTAACAACTGTACTTGGATGTTCTGTAACTGCCAGCTACGCTCTCGTAACTCTCTTGCAATGGTAATCTAGCTCTAGAAAAGAGAAATCCAAGTAAGTTGTTACTAAACCTTCCACGATACTAATCCAAAATGGTCTATACTAATCCAACACGGCCGATACCTATCGGATATGACCAATACCAAATCGATAAGGCCAATATGAATCCTAACTATACGGCCGATACATATCGGATAGGACGATACCAATTCGCTAAGACCAATACCAACTGATACGGCCCATACCAAAATGATAGATCGATACTAATCCGATACGGTCAATACTTATAAGTACATACGGTCCAGGAGGTTGATCCGCTAGTACATCCATGTACGATCAACGAAGTAACGATCCATTTCAATTTGGATGTAAAAATCTGTATCGTAAGACAAACTAAACATAATCAGTTCTATTTCACATGCTTAATTGCCAAGTATGGGAACGAATGGCTCAGAACACAACCCAAAATTCATTCTAGCATACATTAGTGTGAATCATCTATGTTCTGTACATATGGTGTAGTATATGTTCTTATCGTATCTAGTATCTGAAGAATGTAACAGAATCAAGATAAACTCACATAATGTAATACTAAGACATCATCTACTACTATATAAGATATAGTGATAGGTTGTCATATCATTATTGCCGAGGGATGAGGGTCGGAGGACAAATACCGCTCGAGTGAGCCAAAGGCATGCAGCCACTTCCCTCCCTCCATTCACCCTCTTCCTCTCTCATGCTATCAATGTCACAACTTTTCCACCTCAAGTTCTGATCAAGCATCTTCCTTCTCCTCTCCTCCAACATGGCTCTGGACCCATCTGCTCCTACCTACTTCCCTTCTTCTTATTTGACTCTCTCAGCCACATATGATATCCACCTCAAGTGTAGAGTCGGGGGAAAAGAAGTGGGCAGGAAGAGGAGGAGGAAGCAGCACAGCCGGCGGCATGACCCGGAGGAAGTACAGAGGTTTTCTTTAACATCTGTAGGTGAACTATAAGGATATATCTTTTCACAACATATCACCTTGTCAAAGACCCTTAATGTGACCGCCATGTTACCGCGGTGTCGGAAGACTAACATGTCATAATTTTCTAAGCCGTGTGTTTTGACATAATCCTCCAAACTCTTTCCTGCTATGTAGTAATGCAAGATTACTACATAGGAGGAAAGAGTTGGGAGGATTATGTTAA
Source organism: Iris pallida (assembly GCA_029216955.1). Classification (NCBI taxonomy): domain Eukaryota; kingdom Viridiplantae; phylum Streptophyta; class Magnoliopsida; order Asparagales; family Iridaceae; genus Iris; species Iris pallida. The sequence goes on along the minus strand of JANAVB010018000.1, from coordinate 2,449,185 downwards.
AACACACGGCTTAAAAAATTATGACATGTTAGTCTTCCGACACCGCGGTAACATGATATTCACATTAAGGGTCTTTGACAAGGTGACATGTTGTGAAAAGATATATCCTTATAGTTCTCCTACGGATGTTGAAGAAAACATCTGTACTTCCTCTGGGTCATGCCGCCGGCTGTGCTGCTTCCCCCTCCTCTTCCTGCCCACTTCTTCTTTCCCGACTCTACACTTGAGGTGGATATCATATGTGGCTGAGAGAGTCAAATAAGAAAAAGGGAAGTAGGGAGGAGCAAATGGGTCCAGAGCCATGGTGGAGGAGAGAAGAAGGAAGATGCTTGATCAGAACGGATGGCTAAGAACACAACCCAAAATTTATTCTAGCATACATTAGTGTGAATCATCTATGTTCTGTACATATGGTGTAGTATATGTTCTTATCGTATCTAGTATCTGAAGGATATAACAGAATCAAGATGAACTCACATAATGTAATACTAAAACATCATCTACTACTATATAAGATATAGTGATAGGTTGTCGTATCATCATTGCCGAAGGATAAGGGTCGGAGGACAGTCAACTTTATCTACGGCTACATAGTTTCTGCCTCTCCAGTCAAATGGCTGCAGGGACTATGTCCTGATCACAATGTCGTACCATATATTAATATAAATGGGGCTGGAAATATCCGTCGCTAACCGGTCACTAGTCCGTCGCTAACTAAGATTTTTTGGGAAAAAAATTGCAGCACTTTCCCTGTTCACAAAAATATACATAAACCAAACCAATATATACTATCCAACAATCACATAGACCAAATATATAATGCACACCAATTATCCAAGAATCACATAGACCAAATATGCACATACGAATTTAATGCACACCAATTATCCAAGAATCATATAGACCAAACCAAATTAATGTAAAATAGACATCAATTATCTTGAAGAGTAACCTAATATCCGTCGTTATAATTCGATGTATCTCCAAGTGTGAGAACGGATGGCTCAGAACACAACCCAAGATTCATTCTAGCATACATTAGTGTGAATCATCTATGTTCTGTACATATGGTGTAGTATATATTCTTATCGTATCTAGTATCTGAAGAATATAACAGAATCAAGATGAACTCATATAATATAATACTAAAACATCATCTACTACTATATAAGATATAGTGATAGGTTGTCGTATCATCTTTGCCGAGGAATGAGGGTCGGAGGACAGTCAACTTTATCTACGGCTACATAGTTTCTGTCTCGCCAGTCGAATGGCTGCAGGGACTATGTCCTGATCACCATGTCGTACCGTAGATTAATGTAAATGGAGCTGGAGCCAAAATACAGAAACTAAAATATAAAATACAGAATCAAATCCATGGGTTCGTCGAAAATACAAAACACAGTTCTAATTCATATATATTTTAAGTATAAGAACGGATGGCTCAGAACACAACCCAACCGGAGAGGATACTCTGAGAGATCCATCTGAGTAGGACGTATACTCTGAGAGATCACCTTTACAAGAATGATATCAGTAGTAGGATTGAGTATTGGAGGAGATATTATCAGAGTATACGTCCTACTCAGATGGGTCTCTCACCGTTACTAATTTTTTCTGACAGTATGGTGGATGTGCTCCGTCAACAGATTCTTGCTCCGAGCCAAAACTTTGCCCCGGAGCTCAAGTGGACATCCTTCGTGTAGAGCTCGAGTGAGCAGTTCCTGACAGCATGGTGGTCTCCTTTGTTAAAGTATCCGTGCTCGTCCCACAACCAACGTGTTTTAAGTGTGAGAACGGCGCTCTCACACTACTAATTCCTATGTGTTTTAAGTGTGAGAACGGATGGCTCAGAACACAACCCAAAATTCATTCTAGCATACATTAGTGTGAATCATCTATATTTTGTATACATATGGTGTAGTATATGTTCTTATCGTATCTAGTATCTGAAGGATATAACAGAATCAAGATGAACTCACATAATGTAATACTAAGACATCATCTACTACTATATAAGATATAGTGATAGGTTGTCGTATCATCATTGTCGAGGGATGAGGGTCGGAGGATAGTCAACTTTATCTACGACTACATAGTTTCTGTCTCGCCAGTCGAATGGCTGCAGGGACTATGTCCTGATCACCATGTCGTACCGTAGATTAATGCAAATGGAGCTGGAAATATCCGTCGCTAACCGGTCACTAGTCCGTCGCTAACTGAGATTGTCACATACACATATGTATATCACAGTTAGATGTATAGATATATACATCTATATAGAAGCACACAACTGATATACCATGAGACAGTGAACATATACACCATGAACCCAAACCCATATTCATATTTACTAATCCAAACACCACCAAACTAATGGATAACATCCAATATGGATAACACATTATTTAGCCAATATATAAACTCAGATGAATTTGAGAAGCAAAGCCCCCAGCCGCCCCCGACTAAAGCTCGCCGCCCCAAGCCCGCCGCCCAGCCCCCGATGCCCCCGCCCCAAGCCCGCCGCCCAGCCCCCGACGCCCCCACCCCAAGCCCGCCTCCCAGCCCCGACGCCCCCGCACCAAGTCCGCCGCCCAGCCCACGATGCCCCCGCCCCAAGCCCGCCGTCCTGCCCCCGACCAAAGCCCGCCGCCCAGCCCCCGACGCCCCCGCCCCAAGCTAACCGCCCAGCCCCCAACGCCCCCGACGCCCCCGCCCCAAGCCCGCCGCCCAGCCCCCGACCAAAGCCCCCCGCCCCAAGCTCGACGCCCATCCCCCGACGCCCCCGCCCCAAGCCTGCCGCCCAGCCCCCGCCGCCCCCGCCCCTGCCCCAAGCCTGCCGCCCCTGCTGCCCCTACGACACCGCGAGAGGGAGAGAGAGATATCGAGAGAGAGAGAGAGAAGATTACCTTCGGAGAGAGAGAGGAGAGGACGCCGACGCTGACACCGATCACCGAAGCTGCGGGTGAGAGAGAGAGAGGGAGGAGAGAGAGTAAATTTGGGGGGAATACAAAAAGTTCCCCCCGCCGTTTCATTTTAAGTCTGGAACATATATTTAGCGACGAACTAGCGACCAACTGTAGTCCGTCGCCCGTTAGTCGCTATATTTGATACTTGTCGACTGAATATCCGTCGCTACGTAGTCGAAGAATTGTCCCGCCAATTCTCAACACAATTCCTGCCAAGTAATCGACTGAATAGCGACGGCTGATTATCCGTCGCGATATATCCGACGCCCTAGCGACGGATGTGCGACCTTTCCTCCTTCTAAAAATAAAATAAAAAAATGTAACGGCCTGTCGTCGGTAATCCGTCAGCTAGCTGCCACAAAGCCGTCGCGAACGCCGATGAAAAATTTCTGTCGCTAATATTCGGTCGCTAATTTACTGTATTTTGGTAGTGACAGTTCGTACATTACTAGCTATTACTGTCATTCTGCGATGGAAACTCTATCAGATGGATGCGAAGAATATCTTTCTTCATGGTTCTTTATCCGAGGTTATATGCAACCCCCTCCATGTCTTTCTTCTCTGTTAAGACAAGTATGTTGCCTTCGTCGTGCTATCTATGGTCTCAATCAAGCTTCCCGAGCTTGATTTGAGTGTTTCTGGAGTACTATTCATGAGATAGGTTTCAACAGTGTTCTCAAATTATTCTTTGTTTGTGTAGCCGTCACCGTAGGGACGAGTATTATTTTACTCTATGTAGATAACATAATTTTGACTAGCAATAATTCAAAAGCTACTCAAAGGTACCTCAGTTTTCGTTAAAAGACCTTGGCTATATATATATATATATATATATATATATATATATATATATATATATATATATATATATATATATATATATATGGTGGCGGATCAAAAGACCTGCCCGTGGAGCTCTACTAAAGTATCAACCCTCATGCACCATCGGATCGGGGGGCCCGCGCGTGCCCGCTCGATCCAACGGTCGAGGGCGACGGGGCTCCTGATCCGCTATATATATATGTGTGTGTGTGTGTGTGTGTGTGTGTGTGTGTTTTCTTCAGTTTAGTATGAGGTCTTCAGTAAGAAAGACCTACCCTGGTGGATGCATCTTCAGTGTGTTGAACTCCCATATGTGAACATACTGTTGAGCTCGAATATGAGTTCGAAAGGATAGCAAGGAGGCATATCCAAAAATGGTTCATAATATTTTACCTCTGGTGAGAACTTGAATGTGTTAACCTGAGATTGACAATGATAGTTTCTACATACGCTAATTGGGACAAATATTCATGAACGAAGAATTAGGATTAAATTGGAGATTTGGAAAAAAATTCTATGTAGAAGTTTTAATCAACTACTATTAATTTATTACAAATTTAATAATAATATAAAAATAATTATTTGGAAGGGAATGATACGTGGAGTGTCGGATTTCGATGCTAGACTTTTGTTCTCGATATCCAACTAGGAGGCGACGATGAAGGCAAAGAAGAAGAAGAAAAAAATATAGATCCATTCTAGAATTTTGATATTTTATCGTACACTCAAGAGTAGATTTATCAATTCATTCTTCAATTCCTTCATTATTAATTTACTTACTTTTATATGCTCTTAAAAAAAGAAAACCCCCCGTCTAAAGACTTATAATTATGATTAACAAAATTATAAAGAGATAAAAATGATCTATGTCTAAAATAACTAAACTAATAAAAATATAACACAAAAATATCAATTGGTTCTATATCATTTTCCTCTGTTTTGAAAAAATTAACCTCATGACGAATCATGTAAGCGCAAAATTTAAAAATTATGCTCCTAGTAATGCCTTCCAAATCGGCCATGGTGGAGACCTTTGCTTTGATAAGCTAGTCAACATTGCGGCTCCTAAAAAGATTATAAACTCATACAATGGAACAGACGGTCATGGAGATGGAAAAAGTATAATATCCACTAAGGCCGTAAGCATAATATCCACTAAGGATATTGTGACATAATGTAGGATCAAGTTGAGCAAGAAAAATTGTTTGCAAATTTTTTGCAGGTTCAGCTGCTTAGCAGAAATGTTTTGCTCCGCTCAGCTCGAGCACATGTACACCCTGCTGCATCAACGCAACCCTATGCTTCCCTCGCAAAATCCTCGCGGGAACCCGTATGGTTACTAGCATGGGAACGTATTTTTGCGGGAGCATCCTTCGCACGAAAATGCAGTTTCTGTAGGAGCAACCTCTGAGCAGAAATGTTGTCCTCTACTCGCCCCATGCCTTTCTGCCCTTCGTCTTAGCCCGAGCCTGTGTCCGAGTACGACTTGCTTCGGGACCTATCTTTAAAGGAAAATTTCCAAAAAGTGGTTGACAAAAACATAATTATTTTTTATAGGTCTTGAACATTGCCCTCTACTAAAATACCCAACCATACCAACCACACGGGAACCACTCCCCATTCTTCAAGACAATAAAAGAAGAATAATACATTAGAGTATACACCTGGGGTTGCAATATGGATATAGGACCAATTCTAGAGATCTAATTCAAAAACTCCAATAACCTCTCACATATTTCTATGTATGGATTAAGTGTTCCCTATAGTAAGTGTACATCATGCGTTAGGGTTGATTTTGCTTACGATTTGAATCTTCTCTCATGGTTCAAAAAACGATATAATACAGAATAGACTACAGCTTGAATTCAGTACAAAACTACTATATTTCCTACTAACACAATAACATCAACTATGCCTCTGATCGCACGTTAAGGGCCATGCTGACCTGGTATCAGTATATGTATCTTGGGTCTCTATAAGTTTACTCTCAAGGGATGGCGAATATTTCTGTTCATACACATATATAGGCGAGTTCTTTGGAATTTAAATTTCCAAGCATGAGGCCTTTCGCATCCTTGCGGTGCTACGATATTATAATATGGTCCGAAGTCAAGACCTCTTGGCGGTGTCATACTACTGTAGTATGAGATCCCAAACTCTTTATAGTGCTGAACTACTACTTTCAGTCTTTCAGCATGAGGCTACTTGCCTCTATGCAGTGCTACGTCATTATGACATGGCCCAAAGTCGATGTCCAACCTCATATGGTATCACGCTACTTTAGCATGGGATACTAGTCCATTTGTTGTGCTAAGCTACCCATGCTTCCTGTTAAGAACTTCGGATATTCCACATGCTCAGGAGCTCATTAAAGCATAAAGCCATCCCCTCACAGGACTTATTCTGTATAAAGAGCAAATAGTAGACCACAGAGGTTCCGGAATGCAATTCCAATAATGTCCCGAATGTGAGGCTCGCCTCATTGTGCCAGTATTCATATACGGATACGCATATATGTATTTTATATTTTATTTTCTCGGTTATTATGATTTTTGTATCTTGTCATGATGTCATTCCTAAATTCATGTATGAACGATTTTACTGGACTTGGAGTTTTCCTAGTTTCTTATGTCTCAAGGATCGTGCGATCGATATCGTACGATAAGCCTATTTTTTGTATAAATCACAAAATAACTTATGTAACTTACTTTTCCTATGTCTGTGACAATCATGTTGATCACCAGACTGCCAAAGGTTTGTAGAATACCTATTGACATTGCCATGGACTCATGTTAGGTCCTGTACATATAACGGATTACCGAAATGGAACTTGAGAGTCAGACCAGTATACCATCGGTACTGCCTAACTAATAATGACTCAACTATTTGTTATTAACCAAGCCAATCTCTGTCCATTGGACACTTGGTTTTGTTTCTAATGACCGAGATCTTGTGAAGTGGGCATGGATCGCATATGTGGCGAATCCTAGGGCCACGATTTAATTCCTCTTTCCTGTATCCCATTCTCTTTTCTTTTTTCTCTTTTCCCTTATCGCTTCTCTCTTTTCACTTCCTCTCCACTCTTGAGCTATGTGGTTTGAGCTTGGAGCTTGGTCTTGAGAATTAAAAGTGTGATATCTGAATCTCTTTTGGTGTGGAGTAGAAGATCAAGTACATCTTGCCATCTTTTGAGTTTTCCTTTTATCTTGATGTTTTCATGGTTATTATTGCATGATTTTGTACCCTACATGATTCTAGGCTTATTTACTTCTTGTACTTGTGATTTGTGAGAATTTTGGCTAAGGTTTGGTTTTGTTTCCATTGCTAGATCTCGTAAGGAACGGTGTTATGATCTTGGTATCTGTCATGACCCAGTTCCCAAAATAGGAACTTAGGCCAAGACGATGCCAACTGATACGATCTGGAATAAGTTCCCAATTTAATGGACTTATCCCAGATGTACTATGCTGTAAATATAACTATACTACATAGGCAAGAGGTAACATCTAAATCTCATCCACATGAATAAGAAAAGTAATACTGAAATATAAACTGGAAATAAAATAGAGTCTGAACAAAATACAACTGAATAGTCTGGTGGGAACAAACCCACGGAGTACAACACTGAATAAAAATACTGAAATATGAAAGATAACTAGTCATGAGCATCGACTAATTAGATAACAATGCTCATAACCAAAAAAATGCCATACCCTGAGTCAAGGGAACTCCTTAGGAAATACCTCGTCGTCTTCTGTAACAAGTCCTGCCTCAACTCCCTGTTCATACACAGTCAGCTGTAAGTGCTCGTCTAAATTTGGAAAGGAACCATGTCCTCAGGGACATAACAACATACAGAGGAAACATGCCATAAAGTAAATACTGAATAAATATAAAGTGTGAACTAACCCGCTAAGTGAATTGTAGAAGCATGGAATTTCAGGCGCATCTATAGGCCAGAATTTCTATGCGCTCAACCCAACCATGCGACCAACTCAAATACGCCAGGAAGCTCAAGCATATACTTGGCACAACAAAGAAAAGTACAAGTTTAAAGACATTGAAAATAAGGCTTTTTATTTCATATGAAAGTCTATTACATGTCTAAAGAAAGGCTTTACAGAGGAGAACTTCTACAAAAAGAAAGAGCCTAAAGCTATAGCCAGGCGCAGCAACTGCTATGCACCCCATGCCAAGCGCATCATCCGTCAGGCGTATCACTCTAATGTCTCATCCAGGCGCATCGCCTCGTCATTATGGTGCAGGCGCATCAGCACCAATCAGCCCTTGTGTAGCAGGAGGAGCTTTCCTAGCTCGACGAAGATCGCGGCACGATGCCCCGATCTTCGGAAGCAACAGGCACACTCGGCAGCCTGTGGCTCTGCCAGCATAACGAAAGATGGAGCGTGGCCGCCACGATCTTTGGATGCAAAGGCACCATCGGCCTGTGTCGGGACTCGACGATCCTGATATTTGGATACAACAGACACTATCACGAAAGCTCAGAACGACGGAAAGATTGGAGCAGCGCATATTCACCCTCGGAAAGAGCTCGAGTTCGATAGTTCGCCAAGGCAGAGCTCCAGCAAAGTTGATCTTTATATCGAAATGAAGAATAAAAGTGAAGCTTTCCCTCATGCGGCAATTTATAAGCACGGGCAGCCTACACCCGAGTGTCAAATGGCCAAGCAATGAATTGCATTAATAGCAAATGCATCTGTCTCATCGTATTCGACTAAGTCAAGGCAACCATTAACGCCTCGAAGAACTCAACAGGCGGGCCAAAGAGGATGCGACACATTAGCAGATGTGTCGTCGATATCATGCGCTCCACATGGATGCGCCCAGCGGGCCATAACCATGCGTCCAGATTGGCACTAACCAATGCAACCCTCTCCATCAAATATTTAATGCTAAATAATAAAGGCGGTAACGCATTCCAAGAGCCGTCCAATCAGCTGTACAGAAAATGAAGTACCGCTGATGTCAGCACCATCATTACACCTTGGGTCGGCAACAAGCCACGTGGCTGACCGATCATTCGTATGCGCCTCGTGGCCATGCGCCCAGAAGACGACATGCACTCCAGTGGACATACGCCCCTCCTCAGCTCACTTCTGATCTCAAGCAATAGAAGACAAAGCTCTGCATGTGCCTCAAAAGCCATGCGCCTGGACTTGCTCATTGCTTCTAAAAAGTCATGAGACCAAGTCGCCTCCCCTGCGCCTGATTCTAGGCACACCTTGATGCAAAGCTCTGCATCGCCTCAAAAGCCATGTGCCCAGACTCGTCTATGATGTCTAAAACTCATAGACTAAGTCGCCTCCATGCGCACCGATCCTAGGCACACCCCGACAGATCACTCTCCTCAAAAATCGAGATCTTTGAGCCACAAGCTTACACCATGCGTCCCTTGACTCAGTTCTATTCAAAGAATGGGTGCTAACCACCCAAGATCTCAGCAACAACCAAATCTCAGCAACTGCCACGTGTCAGGTCCCCCGCAGCTTGACGAAGCAGTTCGAGCAGATTCTACTGCAACTCGGGGTGCATCGTCCATGCACCCCGCCAGCATCAGCCATATGGCGTTCCCACGTCCAAGCACATTCGATATATGTGTGCATGAGCAGCCAGCCTGCTATATATGAATAGAAGGATCATTCCTTCATGACACACAGAGACAGAAAGAGAGAGAGATATACAGGTAGACTGTTATATCCACATACAAAGGCCAAAAGAGACACTTAACGTCTGCTTCTCCTCGCAATGCTCCGGCATCCAGAGCAACCTAGACCTTCAGAAAGTTTAAGATCGTTGTCAGATCGTCAATGGAGTCAACACATTACCACTCGCTCCACCGATACAGTACCCATATAAAAACAAAAGTGTTCTCCTAGAACTACGTCTAAATCCTATATTGTATATTATTCTGTTTGTAATTGAAATACCAAAGTTTTAATCAACAAAACCTTGTCGTATTTTCGATGGCAAACAAACTGGAGACTCTGCTGGGGACTTCTTTCTCCTCCAATGAGAAAGTTATGTCGCAATCTGACGACATCAAATTCGGCTCCTCCTATAAAATACTTGTGGTGCACCTCAATCAACAAGCGTATGAGGAGTTCATCTCTGAAGGCGGCGCGAGTTCTTCGAAGCGGCTGCCAAAGCCGAAGAAGACTTACCAAGTCTTGGTGCGCAAGGCTGATGCGCCTGGCACCATCACTGAAGGGGTTGCGCTACCGCATATGGCCCTTCCTTCTGACGCTCTCAGCAACAAGGATGCGCCCACTGGTGCCGCACATCTGTCAGGAAAATACAGTATCGACTGCATTCCCCAACCATCTTCTTCCCAGCCGAAGAAGATGCGCCAATGGAGCAGAAGCACAACCAATGTCCAGCGCATGAGCTCTGGTGCACAGAAGAGAACGTCAGTCTTCAACAGACTCACTCGCTGTCATGGCGAGGCAAAATTGGATTCTGAGTACTATGCGCTTGTGCAGGCTAGTACAAAAAAATCCAAGGCAGTACAGGTCATGCGCCACGAACGTGCTATGCCAACAGCAAACCAGAAGCATGCGCTCAAAATCATACGCACCACTGATGGTAAGCTGTACAGAGTCAACTCAGGCGCATCTGTGCCAGAAACGGGTCGACTCTCAAAGTCCCTGTCCCGCTTGGGTGCATCTACTACATTTCGAACCAAGTCTGGCTGGGCAACTGCGATATTGAGTCCATGCACCCACTTGGGTGATGCGCATGAAGTGGACTCAAGTTGCCACAAATGCTGTTTCTCTACTAATGATCTGGGCATATCTCATACGCGTGAACCAGATCAGGGGGTACAACATTCACATGGCCACCCCGGTGCTTGGCCTTACCATGCGCTTGATGAGGGTGTTAAAGTGAAACTCTTCCATCATGATTTGCGTAATGTGATTAGTCATAAACATAGATCAGGAGAGTTGACTAATAAGCACAATGTGCCCCTCGCAGGGCATACCTGTGCTATGGTCACCATTAACTGCTGTTGTTGCAAAACTGCGGTTCCACTACAGAGACAGTCCATTTTTCAGCGACTACAATCTACGACACCTATCCAACGTCGCCTCAAAAAGAAAGTGCCAATTGAAGATGAAGCGGAGCCCAAGATCGCTTCCTGTCATGTTGTCTCCAATTCCCACTCATCCGTGAGAAAGACGACCACCAACTCCTCAGCCTCTGCATCCAAGACTCAGCCGAGGAAGAGTAAATTAGTGGTCCCGTCCCTAGGGGTTTACGAACGCACCCGAGCAAGTATCAAGGCCCTGGCAGAAGAAACAGCTGGGGGTAGTCAAGCCTCTGACAACCCTTCCCTCGAAGACGAAGAAGTGCTTCGACAAACTGACTCTGACATAGTTAGGGGTAGCTAATACGAGGCCTCAGAAAAAGAAGACCCTCCATAGAAAATTGAGGTCGACAGCTAAGCCTCGACCGGTCCATCCTCTTCCACCCATGTCATGACAGCTTACATGACAGGGGGGTGGTGATGAAGGAGAATCAGACGCTCCAGCACAAGACATCATGCAGCGCATAGACACTCTTGAGGGGAGTCTCAAAACCCTCTATGCCTCCATACAAATCCTGACCCAGGCAGTGTTTGACATTCAAACCACTCTGGCAAGGGCACCTATCTCCACCAGCCCCGATCCAGGGGTCAACGGAGAATCAAGTATACCCCCTCAACGGGTATCTTCAGGGGCGGAGCACCATACTGCACCGCGAGCGTCATCTCCCTCCAATATCCAACTTCAGGCCGTACCGCCTTCACCTGCTCCCAGCTCGATAGAAGACTTGGCCGAGATGATCAGAGACCTACGTGAATGCTTCGAGGCCCAAAATAGGTAGGAAGAACGTCAGAAGTTGGGGCTTCCTCAACCCTACCCTCTTGAGTGGAACACGGTGGTTTATTCTCCCAAGTATAAAGCACATAAACCGACGCCATACGACGAAAAGGACTCTTCTCGTCGGTACTTGACCTACTTCCAGTCTCAGACGGGACATCTCCCAAAGGAAGACGCCCTACTCACGAGCCTGTTTGTTGGGGCTCTGAAAGGAGTCGCCTATGACTGGTACTGCAGTCTCCCTGACAACTCCATATCATCCTTCGATGATTTGACACGCCTCTTCCTCGATCGGTTCTATGACGGAGGGAGAGACATGACCATGTCGTCTCTAATAGAAGTACGACAGACTGAGAAGGAGACTGTTCGAGAATTCACTGAGCGTTTTTGACAAGCATGCCTAAGGTTGCCTCCAGGCATGCCGGAACATGCACTCATCGACTCCTGTAGCATGAACATGATCCCTGCGATCAAGCTCTGGCTCAACTCCACTCCCCCGCCTGATTGGAGTTTATTGATCATTGAAGCCGAAGCTGCTGAGAAGAAGGCGCGTAACGCTCGCCTTCTGGAGGTTAACTTCCTCACCTTCAACGACAAAGGGAAACGGCCTGCGACCAGCAGTACCAGTCGCGAAGCGAAGGGGAAATATGCATTGACTGTCAATGCGTCTAATAGCACACAAAGTCCTGCCCAGAGGCCTTATATCGTACCACGACCGAAGATGGTCTACTCCTTCCATGATGAGGATACCTTACCGCTCCTCGAGATACTGAAGTAGGGCGACAAAATCAAGTTGCCTGATCCCAAGCGTCCTGTCGAAGTAGGCAGAGTCGGCGACCCGAGGTATTGTCACTACCATCGGTTCGTTGGACATCCAACTAAAGACTGCTACATCCTCAAAGACTACATACAACACATGATCAATATGAATGTCATCTCTGTCTATTACGAGGAGAAGACAGTCTTGGCCAACATGGTGTCGCTCCAGTTCGGCACCGTACCGCCTACCACAGCTCAAGATGGCGTCGTCCCCATCCCAAAGACGACAATGGAAGTAGTCAACCTTCCACCAACCCATGACAACATGGGAGGGCTCACACCACTCACAACATCCAAGGGAAAGATCATGTGGGTTCACCCGGATCTCGTTCCAGAGCTGACTCAACCGAAGATACCCTCTACCTCCAAAAACAAAGGCAAGAAGACCAAGTCTTGCCTTATGGTGACTTCCTCCCTTGAGAAAGCACTGCCCGTACAAACGCATTCACAGCATAACGCCAACCAGAGGAGGTTCCGTCCGAAGTGACACCTCCTATCTGTAGTAACCCTAGGGGGGTGAATAGGGTCAAGCTAACTAATCAAGCACTTAGCACAAGCTAATGGGAAATTTAAAAAATATATGTTCAAGAGAAAAAGCAAAATAATACCGACACCCGATGTATCCTGGTATCCTCCCTAGAGGCAATCCAGTCCCGGAACTCTCTCCGGATTTAATCCACTATTTGAGCAAATAGTTACACACGAGTTTGGATCCGAAGAACTCGCCAACTTCTTACACGAGAGCTTTAATCCGAAGGCCTCTCCGACTTCAACCGAGAGTTTGGATACGAAGACTCTCCAACTTCAACCGAGAGTTTGGATACGAAGACTCTCCAACTTCAACAGAGAGTTTGGATACGAAGACTCCCCAACTTCAACCTTTCACAATAGGTTTTGATCTCCTTATATAATAAGATGAAGATCTTACTTTTCAACTCAATAATTCTAACACAATTTATGGATGGCAAATGAAAGCTTTGTAGAGTTGTTTGTGGATAGGCTTTGGTGGTTTAGAAATTTTTAGGCTCAAAGCAACAACCTTGAATGAAGGGATTCAAGGCTATTTCTAACCAAAGCATTGAAAAGAGCTCAGGGCAACTTTTCAGTCTGTGAACCGGCATGCCGTCGATATGATCCGGCTTACCGGCGGTATACCGGTCTGGAATGCAATGGCTAGAAATATAGCCGTTGGGATCATTAATTGCTCGGATTTTCGACCGTTGGAATTTCAACGTTACTAAACCGGTATATCGTCGGTATGAACCGGTATGCCGTCGGTATGCCGATTTTGTAGACATAAACTTTCTGTGAACAAAATCCGTATACCGTCGGTATAGACCGGTATACCATCGGTATGCCGGTTTTCATCCGAAAATGATCCTGGTCTAATTTCTACCCTAGCTTTCGATTTTACCATCCATTTCTTGTGTTTACAAATATTCCTAAGACTCATTACAGACTCCAGAAATACTGTAGCAGGTGCATGCTTCTTCAGAATCTTGAAATGGTGATGGCTTGGCATGGATTCTTTCCTTGATAGATGTTGGCTTTTTCCCTTGGCGACAGCTCTCCAAAGATATCCAGTTTGTTTGCGGAACCCCCGAGTGCGTGGCTCCGGAGATGTCGTCGGGTGGTTCAGAGAAATCTTGTTGGATCCGTCGTCTTTGGCCTACCATAATTTTTTTATTGCATATGTCCACATTGATCTTGCTTATTGCTTTTCTGTATGTACATGTTAGACGAACAAAGCAATATAGATAGTAGCAAGTATGATAAGTTTAATGCACATTAGGACATGCTGAGTTTAAGTATAAGTGCTAAGGTGATAGCATAAATGTTAGTGATATCATAATGATTAAACTTAATTGAATGACCACAATCAAAAACATAGTTTTAATTTTGGCAACCCGATTAAATTTAAGATAGATAAGCTCATATCACTAATATGTAAACCAATAGGCACATATCACCGAGGGTATAAGTATAAGTAGAAATGCTATAGCGATAGTATGAAGATTAGTGATAAAGAAATGCTAAACTTAACATATTAACCATATTCGAAAACATGATACAATCATTGGGCCAATAATCTCCCCCTTTTTGATTATGGCAAATCGGTTAAGTTTAGTATGGATACAATAGATGCATGTATCACTAATTTACAAGAGATATAATCAATATCACGAAAAGCATACTACTTAGATTACTTATTAATACATACTTAAACTTACTTCTCCCCCTTTGTCATGATCAAAAATAGGCTCCCCCCGTACTAAGAGATAAAAGAAAATTAATCTTAAGTACATAAATCAGAGCATGAGGAAGGCATAGACAATCATGATCAAGAAATACTAAATGAAGAACAATGGGAGAAGTGTGTAAAGATAAGTATAGAAACTATATATCAAATGTAGAGTGCCAAATGGAAAATAACTTGTCAAAACACAATATAGTTGGTAAAATAAACAAAATTGAAAACAATCAATAAATAGTTTTACCAACTTGAAGTCCAAGAAAGAAACTCCAAAACATAATATTATATAAATTAAAACTCTAGTTTTGGAAGGAGGCAATATACCAATTCAAATAAAAGATTTCAATCAAGGATTTCAGTCAAAAGCCCATGAGGATTAGATAATTGCAAAGTAATTGATATGAAAAAAATACCAAGTGAGATAGTTGAAAGATATAAACTTAATACCAATTGAAATATAAACTTGAAACATTGATCAAAAAGCCATTTGAAATTCAAAATTGTCCACAAATAAATAGTGGAACAAAATAAAGGAATGATCAATACAAAATAGAGCAATTTATATAGACTAATCTCACTATTTGCAAAATCTATATGCTTACCCAAGTTTGTGCATTTGAACTCAATTACCTTATCATGCTATATGAATACCCTTTTAGATAAACATGAAGGTAAAGGAGAAAAATACTTGAGAAGGAGAAATTCAGTCGACTTGAATGCTCCCCCTCAAAGTATTACCAATATAGATAGACAAGAATTTTAGGTAAGTCCTCAATAAGAAAAGCCAAATCAATTAATCATATAAGGAAAGCCAAAACAATGAAAGCACAGTAGTCATCAAGATAAGATATGAAAGTTAATATTAACAAGATGACTTATTTAATCCATATAAAAGAGAGAGATAAATAAAAAAACACTTGCATACACTCTCATAAATCCTTCACAAAAGATAATTATCATGACACAATAATTGGGTATGAAATTGAAGAAATATGGGTCCATGATGAACTAGGTATACGACATATTTAAGGGTATAAAAAAATTGAATCAATTGATTTTCTCCCCCTCAAAATATGCGTATCTAGTTCCAAAGCACTTATAACATAAAATAGATAACTACAAGATCTAGGGATAAATCAACTATGGATTTTTCCCCCTTGCTCGATGCATATAAGGCTACAATATCGTCAAAAGACGAATAATATCATCTTTAGTCAAGAAGAGATATACAATTAATAGCCACTAAAGATGAAGGATCAAAAGAATATTCTAATTAAACACGTATAATCAAAAGATGGCATACATTAACCTATATAGAAGGATCTTATATATAAATATGATAGATCAATATATGTTATCTTTTGAGAAAATGTCATCATGAAAAAAAATAAAGAAAATCATGATGATAGACAAATATAGCACAAAAATAAAGTAAAAATAAAAATATCATGTCCATGATTATCTAATTAAGAAAGAATAAATCAATTTAATGCTTTGCATGGACTAGGCATGTTTTATCACATATGTATCCATCAACTAGGTAATTTCCAAACTTTGCTATATCTAAATGAAAGACCAATAAAGTTCAAATAGTAAAGACACTATGTGATAATCCATGAGTAGTCGAAGTAGAGTAGTAAATTAACTTGACATTTACAAAATTAGATAGTTTAGGACTACTCAATCATTAAGATCATTCATAAAGAAAGCAAATGAATAAATAAGATCAATTAAATCTCATCAAGAGAAAAATAAAAATATATATTTATAATAAAATCTCATAAATCAATAAAATTATGGAAAAGAGTCATTCTCATTTAAATGATTGCAAATATAATCAAAAAGAGATGTAAATGATAATATGATGAAATCATGACTCAAAAGTGAGAGAAATTTAAGAGATACATGCTAATGACTAATAAGGAAGGAGACTTAAAGAAAGGAATCACAAACCTCCAAGAGAAACAAGATCTAATCAAAACTTTGTAAAACTAGTTTTAGAGAACAAACATATGTATCTAAAATAGGATACAAATTATATTTAGAAGAATCACAGATCTTGTTTATGTAAGCTAGCATGTCTTATATAGATTGAAAAGAAAAATAATAGCTAGATAAGTGAAAGTGAACCAAATTATATAGCTTAACAATATATCATAAATAAGCAAGCTACATAACTAATTAAGATTAATGAGGTAGGTCATTAACAAGATAAATGTGCTCATTTAATCTTAAGTCACCAACACTAAAGATACTTGCTCAAGCATAGAGTTCACAAAGAGGACATACATTTTGAATGATCAAAATAATTTATAGACTCTTTACTAAGCAATGATAAGAGCAAGAAGATACATGAATTAGACTCTCATCAAGTAAAGGACAAAAGAGATGTTCATGAAAACACAATAAAATAAATCTCTTTGCCAAGTATTGAGATTAACCCAAGATAATAAAATGATAGATCGATCTAGAGAATGCAAAATATTATAGCCATAATCTCTAGAAAGGGAAAAATCTCAACACAAAAGCTCAAACCATAGTAGCTAAATTCATGAGAAATATGATGTAACAATTACATGTATTTTCATGTGCTACAAAAATATCATTGGGCAAAAATAATTTTAAGAAAGCATAGTATCCAAGGAACGAGCAATGAAAGATTATTAAGGTCAAGAAAGCTAAATGTGCTAAAGATAGTAAGAATCATATTTTATAAAAAGCTTTCATAGTGCACTAAAAATGGAGGTAAATATAAAAACAAGACAAAGCACAAAAACTATGTGATTCTTAAAAGAACTTTCATAAATAGTCAAATGAAATACATAAACAAAAATTTTCTCTCACCATCCTAACTTAAACAAATAAATATCAAAAGCTAGGAATCTTTTATATATATGAAACTATATATATCACGAATAGGCATACATGAAAATATCAAAAGTCAATTAAGAACATGTATCCATAATGCCAACCAAAAAGTCAATAAGATATCATCAAAAGAAGACTTTAAGGAAGAAGCTAATTGATTCAAGAAGAATAAATTTGGTCAAAGAAATCAATAGCTAAAGTATGAGATAAGCACAAGTTTGAAGGTAACAAGTATAATTAAATATTCTTCAAGTCAATATAAAACTTTAGCTTAATTCATATGCCCACATAAAGATATTTATACAAAAATATATATCAACATAAGAAATACATGATCTACATGTAAATAAAAATTTAATGAATATAGTCATGTATCCTTAATGAATGTTTGAAAAACTATCACAAATTCAAAACACATATAAATATGCTTTATTAGGCAAAGACATAATTGATTCTCAAGAAGATAATCAAAAAAAAAAATGTGAGAATCAATGATGAATATATTATCCAAGCACATGATTAAAATAGAAGTACAAGTGTATACTTGTCAAGTGATAAGAAGCTTGTGCTAACCACATATATTCACAAATACCGATTAAGATAAATGTGACATATCGAATACAAATCGGCAAGGAGTAACTATCTCAAAAACTTTAAAGACAGAGAGTTAAAATCATATAAACTCAAATCAAAACCATGCTCTTATGGACTAGAGTGATATGTATGCTTTATAAATAAAGATTAAGAATAACGAGCATGCATATATAAATGTGCCACACTAATAGAAAATGGGTGATAAACTATATAGTGTGAACTAATCATTTAAGCTGAGCAACTAGTCATGCTAGATAAAAAAATTAATAAAAAAAATTAACTAAGCATGCTAGTATTAAATCTTACATTAATTTATATAGAAGACAACTAAGGGATATCAATGTGAGCTAGTAGCAAGACATCAAGAGAAACATGCTAGATTCTACAAATATGAACCATTTAAAGAGAATCGCTTAGCATGTTACCAAAGTGGCTCTAATGGCCACGCTTGTGTTGGTGCAATTGCTTGGAAGATGACCTTTGAGCTTTGCAACCAACAACACGCTCCTCGGTGCTATGTCCCGATATAAGAAGCTCCACCTACAACATTAGGCGAAGCCTTTGGTATCCAAATAAACTTGGATCCATATTTGTTAGCTTTAGGGACCCATATACTATTTACTTTAACATTGGTAGAAAAACTCCTACGAATAGGACAAGTTAAGCTCATGTGTCCAATGCGAGAGCAATAGAAGCACCTAATACTAGTGTGTGCACATGTATCAGAATGAGTATGATTATGAACATGTGACACACTAGAATGATGAATATCTCTAGAGTGAGCATGCATGAATTTGGTCTTAAGAATATCATGTTCTAATAGCAAATTATCATGCAAACAAGTAAGAGAATCAAATTTAGCATTTAAAGCATAATTCTCTTTTTCAAATAAAGCAATTCTAGAAATAAAATCATCATTTTGTTTCTTTAAAGAATCAATAGAAGAATCGTGCAAAAAAGTTAACACATGCGTTTGACTTTTAAGATCTTCTATAGATAAGGAAAAAGATTTGATTTTCAAGATTAAAGTCTCATTCAAACTCTTTAAAGAAACACATGATGAGTATTGAGAATCAAGTCTAGATAATAAATTATTGTTTTCATTTCTCAAAAACTCATTTGCTTCTTCTAAATGAATAACCTTTTCAGAAAGTTCTTCATTTGTAGAAAGAAGGTTGTCAAGAATCTCTAAGGATTGTTTAGCCATGGCTTTCCACTTAGAGCGTTTCGTACATTTAGAAGAAACATGGTTGTCTATGCTACTAGAAGTAAAACCCTCTTTATCGGAGGACGAGTAGGAGGAATACGAAGCCATAGAAAAATAACAAGGATCTACTTTAAGGATGTTAAGCCTAACAATGAGTCCTTGCTCTGATACCAATTGTAGTAACCCTAGAGGGGGGTGAATAGGGTCAAGCTAACTAATCAAACACTTAGCACAAGCTAATGGGCAATTTAAAAAATATAAGTTCAAAAGAATTAAGCAAAATAATACCGACACCCGATGTATCCTGGTATCCTCCCTAGAGGCAATCCAGTCCCGGAACTCTATCCGGATTTAATCCACTATTTGAGCAAATAGTTACACACAAGTTTGGATCCGAAGAACTCGCCAACTTCTTACACGAGAGCTTTAATCCGAAGGCCTCTCCGACTTCAACCGAGAGTTTGGATACGAAGACTCTCCAACTTCAACCGAGAGTTTGGATACGAAGACTCTCCAACTTCAACAGAGAGTTTGGATACGAAGACTCCCTAACTTCAACCTTTCACAATAGGTTTTGATCTCCTTATATAATAAGATGAAGATCTTACTTTTCAACTCAATAACTCTAACACAATTTGTGGATGGCAAATGAAAGCTTTGTAGAGTTGTTTGTGGATAGGCTTTGGTGGTTTAGAAATTTTTAGGCTCAAAGCAACAACCTTGAATGAAGGGGTTCAAGGCTATTTATAACCAAAGTATTGAAAAGAGCTTAAGGCAACTTTTCAGTCTGTGAACCGGCATACCGCCGGCATGATCCGACATACCGGCTGTATATCGGTCTGGAATGCAACGGCTAGAAATATAGCCGTTGGGATCATTATTTGCTCGGATTTTCGACCGTTGGAATTTCAACGTTACTAAATCGGTATACCATCGGTATGAACCGGTATGCCGATTTTGTAGACAGAAACTTTCTGTGAACAAAATCGGTATACCGTCGGTATAGACCGGTACCGTCGGTATGCCGGTTTTCATCCGAAAATGATCCTGTGCTAATTTCTACCCTAGCTTTCGATTTTACCATCCATTTTTTATGTTTACAAATATTTCTAAGACTCATTACAGACTCCAGAAATACTGTAGTAGGTGCAGGCTTCTTCAGAATCTTGAAATGATGATGGCTTGGCATGGCTTCTTTCCTTGATAGATGTTTGTTTTTTTCCCTTGGCGACAGCTGTCCAAAGATATCCAGTTTGTTTGCGGAACCCCCGAGTGCGTGGCTCCGGAGATGTCGTCGGGTGGTTCAGAGAAATCTTGTGGGATCCGTCGTCTTTGGCCCACCATAATTTTTTTATTGCATATATCCACATTGATCTTGCTTATTGCTTTTCTGTATGTACATGTTAGACGAACAAAGCAATATACATAGTAGCAAGTATGATAAGTTTAGTGCACATTAGGACATGTTGAGTTTAAGTATAAGTGCTAAGGTGATAGCATAAATGTTAGTGATATCATAATGATTAAACTTAATTGAATGACCACAATAAAAAACATAGTTTTAATTTTGGCAACCCGATTAAATTTAAGATAGATAATCTCATATCACTAATATGTAAACCAACAGGCACATATCACCGAGGGTATAAGTATAAGTAAAAATGCTATAGCGATAGTATGAAGATTAGTGATAAAGAAATGCTAAACTTAACATATGTAAACCAATAGGCACATATCCCAACCTCTTGCAGCTGATAAACAAAATAAGAAGGAGGCCCGCTTCGACAGGCCTCTTCGTAAAGACAACACTCCGGGGTTAGCCATGCCCCACAATATTGACATACTGGTACAACTGGCCAGTACTCCAGCATGGCTTTTCCTATTCGAGCTCCTCCACATATCCAAAGATACTCGGGAGCTCTCTGTGAAGCCCTGAAGGACGCCGAGTCTTTCATCAGTCAGGTCAAGCAGCCTGACGACGATCCTACTGTATGTCCGTACTGCCATAATATGGGGGAGATCATCCCCAACATCACATTCACTCAATTGGATATGCTACTCAAGAACAATAGGCACACAAGACCCCGGTGTTACACATGGTATGTCGGTGCCATCAAGGTTGTAACGCCCCAGTCCTAAAATACGTAGGACTAGGAACGTAGACATGCCAGCCGTATAATAAATATACATAAGCTGTAAAATGCAGTAGAACCATAACTAATCTCATTCACACAAAATTAATGAATAAAAGATATCATATAATGATAATAAATTGTCTTGATACAATATGTTGGGCGGAGACAAATCCACTACCAACAAATAGGGAAAAAATACATAGAAAAGAAATAAATTTGGCGAGCGAAGCGAAGACGATCCAAGCGCAATCATCCTCGAAGAAACGAAGATGGTCACAGCTAAAGCTAGAACACCTGCAAAAGACAAGAGCACACACCTGGCGAGATAACCAGGTCCTCAGACGGACATAACAAGATACATAATATCATAACATATAAACTGAATAAATATTGCTCAAATAAATAAGCCAATTGAATTATAACATGGTCCAATACACACCTATTGAACTAGCTTACCATCCCCCCAACCAAACAAGGACAAGAGATGGTAAACTAATTCATAGTGACGTATCTTTCCATGCTATGAATCCAATATGGTATCCGGACCCCAAAAAGGTTCAATACCTTCTCATCGAAGTAGTAAGTCACACCTACAACCAAACAAGGACAAGATGTGATGAACTAATCCACGACAAGTTATTGTTCCAAGCCACGGTCAGATACAAGTACCCAAACCAAAATTACTCATACCTAACGGATAAATGTGCCTAACCGTTCTAAGTGAAACGTAGTTCAGAACAA
This sequence comes from Iris pallida, assembly GCA_029216955.1. Taxonomy (NCBI): domain Eukaryota; kingdom Viridiplantae; phylum Streptophyta; class Magnoliopsida; order Asparagales; family Iridaceae; genus Iris; species Iris pallida. Next base: position 2,426,896 of record JANAVB010018000.1, on the reverse strand, counting down.
TCCTTCCTACGCATGGGCCCTGGCTAAATAAGATCAACATAGTATCCCCCTTGGGCACCAGAGGCCCCATCAGTAAGAGCATAACATTCCGCAGAACGTCAGTGGCCATCAGTAATCATGGGTAATCTGACCCGCGTCTCCGGCGGAGCTCACGGGTTACAAAAGGGAAAGTGCATCGAAGCCCATACGCTAAGGAATTGTCCTCCCCGCCCAATGCCTATTATGTTGTATCCATAACACAAAACCTCTATAACCGCTAAGTCAAACTAGCATACAACCTCTATTAGCGGTTATTCCTATCGTACGGCTTGTACGTACTGGTGGCCAGCCAATCACGCACGTCCGTATTCTATATGCGACACACAACTTCGTGGTACAATGTGTCAAGGCCAATGAATGCAACACACAAGGTGGTCCCTTAAATCTAGGTTTAATGTGTAAGAAAAATAATACATAACAGGAAATATAAATGAACAGTAAGTTCTAACAGTTTATGCCATGTATCACAGTTTATTTTGCATAAAGAAAATAAATAATGCATGAAATATGAGCTAAAATAAATAAACAGCAAATGGCAAGATGTCTTGTCTGAGGTCCTTGCTGGTGAAATCGACAATCCCGTTGGGTACAAAATAGTCACAGGACTATAAAAGATGAACTCAGACGATGTGACAAACTTCTAAAATAAAAACCAAAAATAAAATATTCTGGAAAAAATTTGGGAAAAATATATGATGTGTATTTTTTTGTCAGCATTCCGAAACTTCAAACGGTTTGTGATTCTGATTCCTGGCTCTCCCAGAATCTCAAAAACACTAAAACGTGTCAGATTTCGGACAACTGACACTCCATAAATTTTCCAAAAAATTAAATTCTGAATTTATGAAAATAGAATTTATATTCAAAAAATATACCTCAATACGATTCCAACAAAAAAACTAGAGGTCAAACGGAGTTCAGAGTTGGGAGTTATGGTCATTCGAAGTTGCTACAACCTTTGAAAATTGAGGCTGAATTTATGACCAAAAAAAGAGAGAAATTTTGACAAGGATGGTTAGAAAGATAATTTTATTCATAGATTCGATAGATATATATAATAGCTAGCAATTAGCAAATTAGGATTAGAACTAAATCAATAAGGATGATTATGATTACCAACTAATTTGGATAGGAATAGGATTAGTTTAAATAAGAAACGATCTAATTAATGCTAGATATGATTCCAATAGGATACAAATTTCTAATGGATAAATCTTCCCATAAATTTAAATCAAATAAATTATTTAAAATCAAATCAATTTGATTGCAATCCTTTAAATGATCACCATAATAACTTTAAGTATTATTCTATATTATCAAATAATTTAAATCATATGAATCCAAATCCAAATCAAACTCAACATAATAACTTTAAAATAATATCTAATATTTATCAAAATAATTTAAATCAAATAATAAATAAATTATTTAATCAAATAATATTTCAAATCTAGATTAGATAAATCGTAATGCTCCAATTAGTCATTGTAAGTATTTTAAACAATATTTAAATTATCAACATAATTTAAAGTATAGTTGATAACCATCAATATAATTTAAATAAAATCAAATATAATCAAATAACTGATTAACATATCAAAATAATACTCGTTATCAAATATTATAAAACTTACTTTTATAAACCCAAATCTTTATTCAAAAATAAATAGACAAAAAACCTTTTATCGCTCAATTTTTTTTTAAAACCAATTTTTAGAAGACCAAAAATAATAAAAACGTATTTTATATTTCAAAATAAAAAATTCGAGAACATTTTTTTAGAAACATTATTTCAAACAATTAATTTAAAACTAGTTTTTGGTAACAAAAGTAATCACAAAATATCTTTTACAAAATTTCTACGAAAATTACTTTTAAACACGAAATTAAAATATATCGATATAAATTAAAAAATAATAATTCCGGAAAGATGATTTACAAATCTACCCACCTTTGAAAATTTTCGTACTCGAAATTTAAGGACTACTAGGATAGACGGACTTAGTTGATCGGTAAAAGGATAGTAAGAATTTGTGATAAAAAAAAAATAGATGGAAGGGAAAATAGAATTTCTTTAATGAGAACATTAATCAATTTGGATGAAAAATAGAAGAAGTGAATGGATATGGCTTGATGTGCACGGACACGATGCACAAACACATTTGTAGGTGGAGAAAATAATATGGAGGAGTACCTGCCTATTTATAGGATGTGAGAATTTCCAGTTGGATAAGGATTAGGAGTAGTTTAAACCCAAAATAGATAATTCACAACTTAATTTAAAATCAATCAAATCCAAATCCAAATATAATTCCAATTTAAATCTAATTAAAATTTTAAAATCAAATAGGATAAATCAAATTTCAAATATTTAACTATTTAAATAAATTCATAAATTCAAATCAAGATTTAAATCGGCACAATAATTTTGAAATATATTTTCCAAAAATACTAATAATAATAATTTCAAAAATTACATTATTATTTAAAAAAAAAATTATGAAATATATGTTTGTACAAATAATATTTATATAAATATAGTTTTCTAATATACCATTTTATAGGAAAAATTATTTATTATTATAACTGTATACATGAAAGGCTTTTCATAATTAGATCATAAACTTGAAAATGATAGCTAGAAATAATTATTATCTATATTACTTCTAAACTATAAAAATAGAAAAATATTTTTCAAAAATATGTACGCTCGCACATATTCGCACTCGTCGAGCAATTACGAAAAACAAAATTCCGTGTGCGACGTACAATGCAACTACGCGACGTACAATATACAAAAAAATAAAAATCAGTATCAAATTTAATAAAAAATATAGTAGAAATTTAGGAGTTTTACATCCTACCCAACTTAAAAGAATTTCGTCCTCGAAATTAAGAATTTGTAGGGGGTGAGAAGACACAAGGGTATCGATGGGGAACAATCAATAACAAAATTATGCCGTAAGAAATTACGATCTAGATCATAGAAAAATAATATGGCATGGTCATAATCGATAGGAAGGCTAGAGGAAGTTCTAGTATAGTGCCTTCGTCCTTCCAAAATAGGTGAAGACGAAAGCAATAAGGAGTTCAAAAGGCGATATTATCGAGTACGAATACGTGGTTCAAGGACGACCAAAAAAAAGTTCAAAAGGAGTTGCCAAGGCAGTCGCGGATGGGACTCTAAAGGACAAGTTTAGCTATGTCCCCATCCACGTAGAATAATAGACAAAAGTGAACCAAAATGTACTTGGTTGATCAGACCATCATGCACCGGTTCTGATTAGACCATATGTTAGTGGACATGCCCAAATAACATATATCTTGAAACAAGCTTGATAAAAGAATAAGCTTGCAAAAACTAGGCTACGTTAGCATTATTAGTCAAGATGGTAAAAACATAGGCACGAGAGATTAAGATTGAAAGAAAGCAGAATAATTCTAAGTCATATCCTGTGTTGGTCTCTATACAGTCGTCCTATAATCTTCTTGTCCAAGTCCTTGGTTGACTAGATGGGTTAGGGTCCTCTAAATTCTAGAATCTAAGTCGACTTGCTAAGATAGGTCGCAAGGACAAAGGGGTTGCTAGGTCATAAGGCATTCTACCCAACTTAAAAGAATTAAACTAATGGTGTTTGGGACATCTAGCTAGTAGGGTCAATCTCTAGCAAGCACGAAGGGAAGATAAAAATAATGATAGAAGGAATCAAGCAAGATGCAATCGATGAGTCGGTCAAATATGAAATCGAGGAAAGAGGTCAAGTATGTGGATGAGATCCTAGACTTCTAATCCTATACGCAGGCTTGCTTGATACGGTAAAGTAACCAAACAATTTATCTTGACCTGCATGGGCCACCACAAAAACATGTAACGCTCCAGTCCTAAAATACGTAGGACTAGGAACGTAGACATGCCAGCCGTATAATAAATATACGTAAGCTGTAAAATACAGTAGAACCATAACTAATCTCATCCACACAAAATACATGAATAAAAGATATCATATAATGATAATAAATTATCTTGATATAATATGTTGGGCAGAGACAAATCCACTACAAACAAATAGGGGAAAAATACATAAAAAAGAAATAAATTTGGCGAGCGAAGCGAAGACGATCAAAGCGCAATCATCCTCGAAGAAACAAAGGTGGTCACTGCTAAAGCTAGAACACCTGCGAAAGACAAGAGCACACACCTAGCGAGATAACCAGGTCCTCAGAGGGACGTAACAAGACACATAATATCATGCCATATAAACTGAATAAATATTGCTCAAATAAATAAGTCAATTAAATTATAACATGGTCCAATACACACCTATTGAACTAGCTTACCATCCCCCCAACCAAACAAGGACAGGAGATGGTAAACTAATTCACTGTGACGTATCTTTCCATGCTATGAATCCAATATGGTATCTGGACCCCAACAAGGTTCAATACCTTCTCATCGAAGTAGTAAGTCACACCTACAACCAAACAAGGACAAAATGTGACGAACTAATCTGCGACAAGTTATTGTTCCAAGCCACGGTCAGATACAAGTACCCAATCCAAAAGTACTCATACCTAACGGATAAAGGTGCCTAACCGTTCTAAGTAAAATATAGTTAAGAACAATCCTTCCTACGCATGGGCCCCGGCTAAATAGGATCGGCATAATCTCTTACTTGGGCACTAGAGGTCCCATCAGTAAGAGCATAACATTTCGCAGAACGTTAGTGGCCGTCAGTAATCATGGGTAATCTGACCCGCGTCTCCGGCGGAGCTCACAGGTTACAAAAGGAAAAGTGCATCGAAGTCCATACGCTAAGAAATTGTCTTTCCCGCCCAATACCTATTATGTTGTATCCACAACACAAAATCTCTATAACCGCTAAGTCAAACTAGCATGCAACCTCTATTAGCGGTTATTCCTATCGCATGGCTTGTACGTATTGGTGGCCAGCCAGTCACGCACGTCCGTGTTCTATATACGACACACAACTTCGTGGTACAATGTGTCAAGGCCAATGAATGCAACACACAAAGTGGTCCCTTAAATCTAGGTTTAATGTGTAAGAAAAATAATACATAGCAGGAAATATAAATGAACAGTAAGTACTAACAGGTTATGCCATGTATCACAGTTTATTTTGCATAAAGAAAATAAATAATGCATAAAATATGAGCTAAAATAAATAAACAGCAAATGACAAGATGTCTTGCCTGAGGTCCTTGCTAGTGAAACCGACAATCCCGTTGGGTACATAATAGTCACAGGGCTACACAAGATGAACTCAAACGATGAGACAAACTTCTAAAATAAAAACTAAAAATAAAATATTCAGGAAAAAAATTAGGAAAAATATATGATGTGTATTTTTTCGTCAGCATTCCGAAACTTCAAACGGTTCGTGATTCTGATTCCTGGTTTTCCCAGAATCTCAAAAACACTAAAACGTGTCAGATTTCGGACAACTGACACTCCACAAATTTTCTAGAAAATTAAATTCAGAATTTATGAAAATAAAATTTATATTCAGAAAATATACCTCAATACGATTCCAACAAAAAAAACTGGAGGTCAAACGGAGTCCGGAGTTGGGAGTTATGGTCATTCGAAGTTGCTACAACCTTTGAAAATTGAGGCTGAATTTATGACCAAAAAAAGAGAGAAATTTTGACAAGGATGGTTTGAAAGATGATTTTATTCATAGATTCGATAGATATATATAATAGCTAGCAATTAGCAAATTAGGATTAGAACTAAATCAATAAGGATGATTATGATTACCAACTAATTTGGATAGGAATAGGATTGGTTTAAATAAGAAACGATCTAATTAATGCTAGATATGATTCCAATATGATACAAATTTCTAATGGATAAATTTTCCCATAAATTTAAATCAAATAAATTATTTAAAATCAAATCAATTTGATTGCAATCCTTTAAATGATCACCATAATAACTTTAAGTATTATTCTATATTATCAAAAAATTCAAATCATATGAATCCAAATCCAAATCAAACTCAACATAATAACTTTAAAATAATATCTAATATTTATCAAAATAATTTAAATCAAATAATAAATAAATCATTTAATCAAATAATATTTCAAATCTAGATTAGACAAATCGTAATGCTCCAATTAGTCATTGTAAGTATTTTAAACAATATTTAAATTATCAACATAATTTAAAGTATAGTTGATAACCATCAATATAATTTAAATAAATTTAAATATAATCAAATAACTGATTAACATATCAAAATAATACTCGTCATCAAATATTATAAAACTTACTTTTATAAATCCAAATCTTTATTTAAAAATAAATAGACAAAAAACCTATTATCGCTCAATTTTTTTTAAAATCAATTTTTAGAAGACCAAAAATAATAAAAACATATTTTATATTTCAAAATAAAAATTCGAGAACATTTTTTTAGAAACATTATTTCAAACCATTAATTTAAAACTAGTTTTTGGTAACAAAAGTAATCAAAAAATATCTTTTACAAAATTTCTACGAAAATTACTTTTAAACACGAAATTAAAATATATCGATATAATTTAAAAAATAATAATTTCGGGAAGATGAGTTACAAATCTACCCACCTTTGAAAATTTTCTTACTCGAAATTTAAGGACTACTAGGATAGACGGACTTGGTTGATCGGTAAAAGGATAGTAAGAATTTGTGATAAGAAAAAAATAGATGGAAGGGAAAATAGAATTTCTTTAATGAGAACATTAATCAATTTGGATGAAAAATAGAAGAAGTGAATGGATATGGCTTGATGTGCACGGACACGATGCACAAACACATTTGTAGGTGGAGAAAATAATATGGAGGAGTACCTGTCTATTTATAGGATGTGGGAATTCCTAGTTGGATAAGGATTAGGAGTAGTTTAAACCCAAAATAGATAATTTGCAACTTAATTTAAAATCAATCAAATTCAAATCCAAATATAATTTCAATTTAAATCTAATTAAAATTTTAAAATCAAATAGGATAAATCAAATTTCAAATATTTAACTATTTAAATAAATTCATAAATTCAAATCAAGATTTAAATCGCCACAATAATTTCGAAATATATTTTCCAAAAATACTAATAATAATAAAACTAATAATTAATTACGAAATATATATGTATGTACAAATAATATTTACATAAATATACTTTTCTAATATACCATTTTATAGAAAAAATTATTTATTATTATAATTGTATAAATGAAAGGCTTTTCATAATTAGATCATAAACTTGAAAATGATAGCTAGAAATAATTATTATCTATATTACTTCGAAACTATAAAAATAGAAAAATATTTTTCAAAAATATGTACGCTCGTACATATTCGCACTCGTCGAGCAATTACGAAAAACAAAATTCCGCGTGCGACGTACAATGCAACTACGCGACGTACAATATACAAAAAAAAATAAAAATCGGTATCAAATTTAATAAAAAAATATAGTAGAAATTTAGGTGTTTTCCAAAGGTGGATCGAATGCAGATCGACCCTGGGTCTTCTCTCAGCATCATCCTCCGAACTCTACTTCAGACGTAAGGATCCCGATGTATCTCCTGACAGCGTCTTACACTACCATCAGTGGCTTCAATGCCAGTAAGAGTGAGCCGCTAGGGAAGATCCGCTTGAAGTATCACATCGATGATCTCCAGACCGAGGTGACTTGCTACGTTGTGGATGCAGATGTCAACTACAACATCCTGTTGGAACGACCATAGATACATGAATACATGGTGGTGCCATCCACCCTCTTTTAATGTATGAAATACATGTCCACCAGCGACATCATTCGAACAGAGTTTGCTGATGTCGATCCCTTCAGAGGGATTGAAGCCTTCTTCACCGACGCTGATCTGTACAAATCAATTCATCTCGAAGATGAAGCCAATGACGCTGATGACGAGGCAGTAGCTGAGATCGAAGCTGACCTAGAGATGGACATGGCAATCGACGTGCCCCTAAAAGTGCGACTCAAAGGAAGGCCACCTCAAACACCAGCTCCTTTGGTAGTCAAACTCCGCGGGAAGGCGCCAGCTTCTCCGGGTACTACACCCAATGAAGCTCCATTGAAGATACGCCTGAAAGGCAAGCCCCCTCAAGTGGCGGCTTCTCTCGTAGCCAAGCTACGGGGAAAGGCTCCAGCTTCTGGCATACCATTCGAGGCTCCCCTCAAGGTGCGGTTCAAAGGTAGACCTTCTCAGTTGTCGGCACCCGTCAGGCCACAAGAGAAGACCTCGGCGTCCTTCTTAGCACTGTCCCAGGAGCCAACACGGGAAAGCTCTCGAAAAACTCTCCTGAACCTCCCAAGGCTGCTCTAGTTCTCACTGATGAATAACTTGGAGAGTACATATCGGCCAATGTCGACGCTCTATCCCTCGATGATGTAATCCCTTGGAACAAGATCTCGTATTTTATCAATAATAGAGTGTCTTTCAATTATTCTAGTCTTCCACATTGGAATACCATGTACACTCTAGATAATGCTCTACAGTCGTTGCAAACACAAATAACGACTATGAGTCATACAAATTGAGTCGTCCTGTACCAAGGAGTTTGTTACATAGTCCCATCTCGGAACAAGAACGAAAAGCCTATTATCTTTGGCAAAGTCGAGCGTCACCAAGACCTTCCGCCGACGGAGTCAGAACCCGACACTGACAGAATGCAAATCTACCGGTACAACGATCAAGCTAAGTATCTCATCCAAAAGATGGGTTACAACTTGAAGAGCGACTAAGGTCTGAAATACGGCAAAGGTCGACGTCTTTCCCTATGACTTCCATTGCCAAAAAGGAAGCCGCAAGACTACTATCACCATACCCGACGAGGGGTAGGCTATATCACGCCTCTAACAACTCCAGAAGAATCAGAAGCCAAGGATATCATACATTCTCACTCATCTGAAACTTCAACTTGGGACTCCGACACCAGTAACGGCTCAGTCTTCAGGAAGGTGCTGTCAGCCAACATGACATCCGTACATCCTTCAGAAGATAAAGATGACGATCAAACGTGATAATTCTTTGAAGAAGAACCCTGGGCCCAACGCTTAGGTGCACAATTGGAGTCTCGCTTTGAATTGTGAGAACCCCCTACCGAAGACAAAGTCGAGCAGATCGACCTTGGGGATGAATCTTCATCCAAACCCATCTTCATCGGCAAGAGTTTGGTGGGGGAAGATCGAGAATCCTTGATCCACCTGGTCAAGGAATATATCGACGTCTTCGCTTGGAGCTACGAAGACAAGCCGGGACTCGACCCACAAGTCGCAATGCACAAGCTTAACATCTTGCCTAACGCTATGCCCACTAAACAGCAACAACGGCGCTTCCGTCCTAACACCATGGACGCCATTGACAAAAAGATCGACAAGCTCGTGGACAGCGGGTTCATTCGTGAAGAGCAACACCCCGACTGGGTAGCCAACATCATCCCCATTACCAAGAAAATGGGAAGATCCAAGTCTACATCAATTTTTGGGATCTCAACACTGTATGCCCAAAGGATGAGTTTCCACTCCCGATCACTGACGTAATGATCGACAACACATGTGGCTTCGAACGTGTATCCTTCATGGACGGCCACTCAGGCTACAATCAGATCAAGATATTCCCAGACGACGAAAAACACACGTCATTCAGAACTCCAAATGGATTTACTGCTACACAGTAATGCCCTTTGGCTTGAAGAATGCTGGTGCCACATACCAACGAGCTATGAGCACCATCTTTCGTCAACACCTTCGCAAGACAGTCGAGTGCTATGTTGATGATATCACCGTCAAAAGCCAACTTAGGGGTGATTACCTACGAGACATGAAGACAGTCTTCGACCTTATGCGGACGCATCAGCTTAAAATGAACCCTGCTAAATCCTTCCTTGGGGTCCCTAGTACAAAGTTCTTGGGCTTCATCATCACTGCGAAAGGCATTAATGTCGACCCCGAGAAGACTAAAGCTATCCTTGATATAGACCCTCCGAAGAACCTCAGAGAACTTCGAGGCCTACAAGGACGACTCACCTACATCCGGAGATTTACTGTGAACCTTTCCGAAAAATTTCAACCCTTCACCAAGCTTATGAAGAAGGCAGTTTCTTATGTCTGGATGGAAGAATGTCAGAAAGCTTTCGACGACATCAAAGCTTATCTGACAAGTCCTCCAGTCCTGGTGGCACCCGTCGCAAGCAAACCATTCTTGCTTTTATGTCCGTGCAATGGACCATTCCCTTGGCGCTTTGTTGGCCCAAAACAATGAAGCAAGCCATTTACTACCTCAGCAGGATGATGGTTAGGGCCGAACACCGGTACAACTCCGTGGAAAAAGAGTGTCTAGCCTTGGTGTTCGCCATCCAGAAGACTCGCCACTATGTTTCGGGACAAACAATCCATGTCATCTCCCGAGTCAATCCACTCAGAATTCTCATGACAAAACCAGGAGCGCTAAACTTTCGGTTGGCTAAGTGGGCGATATTATTGACACTATATGACATGGTATTCGTTTAATAAAAGGCTGTCAAGGGCCAAGTATTTGTCGACTTCCTAGCCGCACACCCAATCCCGGAATCATCCAGGCTCTACGAAGGTATCTCCGATGAGGTGCAAGAAGCAAACATTACCGAAGAAAGCCCAGTATGGCAGATGTTCTTCGACAGTGCTTCCAGAACAGGCCCCAAAGGCCAAATTATCGCAGGAGTAGGGGTGGTCTTAATCTCTTCCGATAAACTGGTTATCCAGCGCGCCTATTCTCTTTCAGAGCCGTGCTCTAACAATGTTGTGGAGTACAACGCCCTCATCATGGGGCTTCAGTTAGCAAGACATCTGGGGGTAAACTATCTTGAATCTTACGGTGACTCGAAGCTCGTCGTCAATCAAGTTCGGGAACAATATGAGGTCCACCATGAAGACCTCATCCCCTACCACAAAGTAGCGTTGGACATCATCTCAATCTTCGCAAAATTCTTCATAGAGCATGTGCCTCGACTACAGAACTTGGAAGTCGATGCTCTAACCGGCCTCGCAGCCTCATTGGCTGCATCCGTCGGGACTCAACACTTTGTTACGGTGACGGGTCGGGACTTGGCTTGCCCTAAAAATAATCTATGCATACGGATAGCTCATGTTATGGCCGCGGACCCTGGCATCAATGTCAGAGACTGGAGGTTACCATTCATCGACTTTGCTATCTACGGAATCCTTCCGGAAGACCTGAAGGAGGCAGTCTCAGTCAGAAGGCGCTCCCTCCGCTTCTATTATGATACAGCCTCCAAAATGCTATACCAGCGCTCCTACGATGGACTTCTCCTCCGATGTCTATCTAACGATGAAGCCGACGAAGCTCTTCGAGAAGCTCATGATGGAACGTGTGAAGCTCATCAACCAGGTCCTACGCTACATGACCGACTTCGACGCATGGACTATTACTGGTCCACCATGATGGCCGACGCTGTCGAGTATGCAAAGAAGTGTCATGCCTGTCAGTTGCACACCGACTTCATCCACAGACCGTCAGAGCCGCTATACCCGATGGTTGCCTCTTGGCCATTTGAAGCCTGGGGCATGGATATAGTGGGGCCTATCACTCCTTCTTCGTTAAGGGGACACCGCTTTATCCTGGCAATCACCGACTATTTCTCTAAATGGACGAAAGCAGTACCTCTCACAGAGGTGAAAAGCTCAAAAGTGATCAACTTCATCAAGCATCACGTCATCTACCATTTCGGGTTACCTGGAAGGATTATCCACGACAATGGCCCGCAATTCATCAGCCATGTGTTCAGTAGGTTATGCGACAAGGACCGTATTCAGAATGTGGCATCAACCGCTTACAATCTGACATCGAACGGATTGGTCGAAGCTTTTAATAAGTCTATCGTCAAGCTACTCAAAAAGGTCGTGTCATCCAACAAGCGCGATTGGGACGAGAAGCTCGGCGAATGCCTTTGGGCCTATCGTACAACGGTACGGACCCCGACGGGCAACACACCATTCTTTCTGGTTTACGGGAGCGAAGTAGTGCTACCTCTGGAGATTCAAATACCCTCCCTACAGGTGGAGATCACAAATCAGTTGATGGAAGAGGACAATCAATGTCGCCGTCTGCAAGAGTTGGAAGCGCTGGACGAAAAATTCCTCTTGGCTCAACAGCTCATCGAACTTTATCAAGCCTGCATATCACAGGCTTTCAACAAAAGAGTCCGACAGAGGACTTTCCAAGTGGGCGACCTGGTTCTGGCAGTCAGGAGACCGATGGTGATGACTCACAAAATACCAAAAAAGTTCGAACCCAAATGGAAATGACCCTTCATCATAGAGACAGTATACTAAAATGGCGCTTATCGTCTCGCTCAAGCTAATGGGGACTTGTTCATGATGCCCATCAACGGCAAGTTCCTAAAAAAGTACTATTCTTGACCTCCATCAAGAACGTACTACCTCTCCCCAGAGAGAGGACTGGTGAACTTGACCAAACCAGGTTTACACCCTTTCTTTTGACAAATCATATGCTTCTGGAACCCAGTTGTTTCATTGCATTCTATCCCCAGTAGTAGAACAACCATGTCCACATCACCTCTGAGTTGCCTCTCTACATCTCATCAAGCAGGATCCTGTACCGTGTAAGATCATGGTTAAGGCAATGTTTACCACGTCCACATTACCTGTGATTAAATATTCCTTATAACAATTCCTATGTTGTTGTACTATAGAACATCCATATCCATATTACCTCTGAGTTGTTCTATAAACCCCCACAGAGTTCACTTCTACCATGTCCATATTACCTCTGAGTAGAAAAACTTTACCATTTTAGCCCATATTTATTATGTCCACATTACCTCTGAGTTAATATGTTGGCTCTCTCTCAACTTATCAGCCATACCTAAAACCAAGGTATGCCAAGGGTGATAAGTCCATAAAATTTTAGTTCGTCACAAAAAACAAATAAAGTAAGAGTTCCTTTATTTTCTTATCCAATAAAGATTACATCAGCATTGGAATGGAACAAAAGCAAAAGTTATATCTCAAAAAGGAAACAAATATCAGAGACACTAAAAAGGAAAATCGACTTCGACCTCAAAAAAGATCGCAAGTCAGACGATGAATCCTCACAGCCAAGGATCATAGTAGCGTTGAGGCATGTACCATTCCCTCAACCACTTTGCATACGAAGGCTCAATCTGGTAGAGGTCTTCTGTAGGGACAGGAGGGTCAGTCCAATGCTACTACTCTCTAACGGTGGCTCCTCCTTAACTTCAACCTTGGAAGAAATCTCTTCCCTGATGGTCATCGGTTCTTCCTTGACCTCGACCTTTGGTCACGCCTCCTCCTTAACGGTCACCGGCGCTTGTTTGATGAGAGGAGGCGGTATCTTTTCCTTTACGAGAGCCTCCGACTCCGGCATGGATACTGCAACAGAGTCAAAGAAAAATTAGCAAAAAGACTTAGAAGCTCAAAACAAGTATCTGAGGCACATCAACAAATCTGGCGCATCAAACTGGATCGAAACCCATGTGCACAGATAGAACCTCATCAAGGGCGCATCATCAGGACCTAAGTCCATGTACGTCAGCAAATGAAGCTTCGGTGTATCATCAGGACAAAAGTCCATGCGTGTCAGCCAAAACACATCAACATGAGACAGCCCATCTACAGTCGTATCACCCCAACATCACCGCAACAAAGACCAAGGCAAGAGAATACCCACCGAACACCTCCGGCCGAACGTCAGCATGGGTCGCCAGGACAACGTGGGCTTCCTCCGTGTCGACCTCTAAGGGTTCCTTTCCCCTGATCCTTCCTCGACCAGCACCACCACGGGGAGTCTTGGGAGCCATTTCTCGAAAGAGTTAAGGGTTTTCGGAGAAAAAAAGAGAAAAGAGTTCTGAGGAAGATGAAAGCTTTTGCAGAAAGTAGAAGACTCTCTCTTCTCACAGCCGCCTATTTATAGTCTTGGCCTCGCGTGTAAACCGATGAGGCGTGACATCAACAATCAGTCGCTTCGAGTCTCGAAAAATCGGCGGCTGCTTATCTTTAAGATATCATTATTAATCTTTCCTAAGATCGAGGCGTTATCTCTTCAAAGAAGAAGCTTGCGCCCTAAGAGTATGTGCCTAAGTAGCAAGCGTCCCCACAACGGCGCGCAGAACTACTATATGCCAAGAAGAGCCATCCGCCTAGGGGAAGGGCATGCGCCCAGGGTCGTTACACCCCATGCTTCTTATTCAAAGTATTCCAAAACTTGGCAAAAAAGTTTTGAAAACTTTGAAGGGGGTCTTGTAGAAGCATAGAATTTCAGGCACATCTATAGGCCAGAATTTCTGTGCGCTCAACCTAACCATGCGACCAACTCAAATACGCTAGGAAGCTCAAGCAGATACTTGGCACAGCAAAAAAAGTACAAGTTTAAAGACATCAAAAATAAGGCTTTTTTATTTCATATGAAAGTCTATTACATGTCTAAAAAAAGGCTTTACAGAGGAGAACTTCTACAAAAAGAAAGATCCTAAAGCTACAGCCAGGCGCAGCAACTGCTATACGCCCTATGCCAGGCACATCATCCATCAGGCGCATCACTCTGATGTCTCATCTAGGTGCATCGCCTCGTCATTATGGCGCAGACGCATCAGCACCAATCAGCCCTTGTGTAGCAGGAGGAGGAGCTCTCCTAGCTCAACGAAGATCATGGTACGATGCCCAGTCTTCGGAAGCAATAGGCATACTCGGCAGCCTGTGGCTCTGCCAGCATAACGAAAGACGGAGCGCGGCCGCCCCGATCTTTGGATGCAACAGGCACCATTGGCCTGTGTCGGGACTCAACGATCCCGATATTTGGATGCAACAGCCACTATCACGGAAGCTCAGAATGACGAAAAGACTGGGGCAGTGCATCTTCACCTTCGAGAAGAGCTTGAGTTCGACAGTTCGCCAAGGCAAAGCTCCGGCCAAGTTCATCTTTATATCAAAATAAAGAATAAAAGCAAAGCTTTCCCTCATGCGGCTATTTATAAGCACGGGCAGCCTACACCTGAGTGCTAAATGGCCAACGTTCTAAATTCCATACAATAAATTGTATTAATAGCAAATGCATCCGTCTCCTCCTATTTGGCTAAGTCAAGGCAACCATTAACGCCTCGAGAAACTCAACATATAGGCCAAAAAAGATGCGACACATTGGCAGATACGCCGTCGATAGCATGTGCTCCCCATGGATGTGCCCAACGGGCCATAACCATGCACCCAGATTGGCACTAACCAATGCAACCCTCTCCATCAAACATATAATACTGAATAACAAAGGCAGCAACGCATTCCAAGAGCCATCCAATCAGCTGTACAGAAAATGGAACACAGTTGATGTCAGCACCATCATTACACCTTGGGTCGGTAACAAGCCACATGGCCGACCGATCATTTGTATGCACCTTGTGGCCATGCGCCCAGAAGACGACATGCGCTCCAATGGACATACGTCCCCTTAGCTCACTTTTGATCTCAAGCAACAGAAGACAAAGCTCTGCATGTGCCTCAAAAGTCCAGTGGACATACGTCCCCTTAGCTCACTTCTGATTCTAGGCGCACCCTGATGCGAAGCTCTGAATGTGCCTCAAAAGCAATGCGCCCAGATACGTCTATGATGTCTAAGACTAAGTCACCTCCATGTGCACCGATCCTAGGCGCACCCCGACATATCACTCTCCTCCAAAACCGAGATCTTTGAGCCACAGGCATACGCCACGCGTCCCTTGACTCAGTTCTATTCAAAGAATGAGTGCTAACCACCCAAGATCTCAGCAATAAACAAATCTCAGTAACTGCTATGTGTCAGCTCCTCCGCGGCCTAATGAAGCAGTTCGAGCAGATTCTACTACAACTCGCGGTGCATCGTCCATGCACCCCCGCCAGCATCAGCCATATGGCGTTCCCACGTCCAGGCACATCCGATATATGTGCGCATAAGCAGCCAGCCTGCTATATATAAATAGAAGGATTATTCCTTCATGCAACAGAGAGAGATATATAGGCAGACTGTTATATCCACATATAGAGGCCAAAAGAGACACTTAACGTCTGCTTCTCCTCGCAATGCTCCGACATCTAAAGCAACCCAGACCTTCAGAGAGTTCAACATCGTCGTCAGATCTTCAATGGAGTCAATACATTACCACTCGCTCCACCCATACAGTTCTCAGATAAAAACAAAAGTGTACTCCTAGGACTATGTCTAAGTCCTATATTATATACTGTTCTATTTGTAATTGAAATACCAAAGATTTAATCAACAAAACCTTGTCGCATTTTTGATGGCAAACATGAATGCACTTTGAAGACAACCCTGGTTTGTATGGGTAAGTAAATAAAGAATTTGCGTCGAAGCACGGGCCGACGTCGGATCACGAGTCGATGGATTTGAATCGAAATACGGGCCGACGTCGGATCACGAACCGAGTAGTACATATACTAGCGTACCTCCCGTCCGTACCTAGCGTGCAGATAGTGGCCGCTACCGGATATACACACTATTAATTACATATGCCCTTACCCGGGTGCCCACTGAGGCTAACATAAAATAATATAACTGTCTATCCCATACGCCTACTAATTGTCTTCCCTTGCCCTCGGAAATGTACAAGTCGTATCCACCACTTGAACATTCTGACTCTCAATGCAATGTCACAATAACTAGACATAACTTAACCATTCTATGTACCAGAACACGAGCCCTTTGCATTTGGTAGCTAGCCAGATGCACAAGCCCGTGTCATGGCATGAACTCACTCAGTGTTGTGTCGTACGTCATGTCAAGGTCATGGAAATCATGTCTATGATTCCACAACTTAGGGATGTCACCTAGGACTAAGTCAAGTACGTAAACCTCGATGATAATGTCGTCATCGACTGCATCCAAGGCATCTCTAGGACACACCACTACGTCCACTCTAGCAAGTGCACATAATATAAATATGAATGAATAAAACCAGTAATACAAGGCAAGGTATACTTGCCTGTGACTCCGGGAAGCGCGAGCGAGGATCTGGGCTCCTCAATCAAGATCGTATCATCCGTTGTACCTACAAATATACAAGTACAATATGAGTAGTCTGCGAGTTGCTTCGCAACGACATGCTAATTAATATCGATTCGAAGCTACCCGTGGTTACCACTTTATCATGAAATCTCCGTAGTCATTCCACTACCATTTATACCAAAGTGACACATTGATATGGTTCTATTCATACCAGATGATTCGTATATGCATATATAGGACACGTGTGCCATGTATGTACATAGAAAAAGTGTACAAGTGGTTAAACCCATATTAAGCCTACTGTTGTTATATTACAACTTTAGGAAAGAGTCGGTATATATATACACAAGGCTCATGTGTATATATATAAGGAAAGTGTGTTCATGGTTAATAGGAAAAGTGTGTCACAAATTTAGATATAGGATTCATCTAAATATGTGTCACACACACACACACACACACTTATATATATATATATATATATATATATATATATATATATATATATATATATATATATATTATATATATATATATATATATATATAAATATATATATATATATATATATATATATATATATATATATATATTGAAAACACCCTCTATATATTAAAGACGGCAAAAATCGTAGACAAAACTGTATACAAGGCACAAAATGCCGAAGCCTTTACAGGAAATCCGCTAAAAGAGGGAGGAAAGAAGGCGAAACAACCGCCTGGGGCTACAGAGGTAGCATCGACCAAAATGTACTCGAGCTGTGGGAACACAGAGTGCTCCGCTTGCAGCATTGTCGGGCGATCTCCCGAAGGAGTTGGTCTGCCGAGTATTGGTGATCCTCATATCTCGCTTTGTTACGATTCTTCCAAATGGCCCATGTAGTGGCCGCTACGACGATCTGGTGGCCATGGGAGGCAGAGCCCCAGGTTGCCAAAAAATCGTGGAAGCGTCCGCCTTCTTGCACAATGTTAAATATCTGGTTGAGGGTAGTACAAGTCCTATCTGGCAGCATCCCGTGTCGGAAGATGTGATCGATAGTCTCCGTCTGACGCTCATATATATATATATATATATATATATATATATTTCAAATTTTTAAATTTTTTTAATTTTATTTGTTTATGATTAATTTTATGGTCATTGTGAGTCATGCCAAAGCTTGTAGGTGGGATATGACCATATTATGATCATATGACCTCTAGATAGCTTATATATGTATTATTTAGCTATTTTATATTTTTCTTTACAATTTTTGGATATTTTTAGGTATTTAATATTTAAGGTTTTATTATTTTTAAGGACTTTCAGGATTTACTGTAAGGTCATAGGGGGTATTTTTGGACCAAATATTTTTATTTGGGCTCTAAATGACTAAAAAGATTTTCTAGAATATTTTAGAATATTTTAGATTTATTTAGAATTTTTATATAATTAAAACCTATAAAAATTATATTTTATTGGCTTTGGGAATTTACTGTGAGGTCACACGATGATATTTTATGTTAAAATATTTTATTTATATTCTAAACACTTAGAAATATTTTCTAGAATTTTCTAGAATTTTTCTGGATTTTTCTGCAATTTATTTTGATTTATTTGGACTTAAAATAATTTTTAAATAATTTTTTGAATTAAATAAATAAATATCCAGAAATCCAACCGGGAGGGGGGGGGGGGGGGGGGGGCACCTGTCGGCGCCAACTGCTACAGTGACCACCTCCCTCTCTCCTATATATATATTATATTCGCTCACCCTAATTAAATTCCAGCAGCCTTTTGTGGGAGACCTCATCCAGGGTTTTCGACTTCCTGAAGCGATTCCCGCCAACTCCGACGTGCTTTTTGCGTGCCATTTTTTTGTTGGATTTGTATCGAGGTAAGCTTTCTGATTATGTAATTTATTTTTGTATATATTATTCCTAAATTTCTGGAAAATTCGTAGAGTATCGGTTGTCCGAAACTTGACACGTTTCGGTGTTTTCGAGATTCCGGAAGGATCGGAAATCGAAATCACGAACCGTTTGAAGTTTCTAAAAGTTAACACAGAGCTCTATGACATATATATTTTTCTAGAAATTAATTCATTCATCTAGTATTTTAGTTTTCTGTTGAACTCAGAATTGATCGGTTGATCCCCGTTTTGGTCACGATTAGCCATAACGACGATATATTTTGACCAAAGCGTGATTTTGCGGCACGGTTGATTCCAGCGCACTCGTGGTGCTAAAATCTACCAAGATACACTTTCAAAATCTATAGTTCATAGCGTTTGACTAGATAGTCAATGACATGTCTCAATTTGCATGCCATGGTTTCCAAAATTGGGAAACACGACTTTTGATGGCCAAACTTGCTTGTTTAGATTATATTCAGATTATTATTAGGTTAAATTAGGTTTTTAAGTGAATTATTTTAGAATTAATTATTATTAGATTAGTAACC
The DNA here is from genome assembly GCA_029216955.1 of Iris pallida. NCBI lineage: Eukaryota > Viridiplantae > Streptophyta > Magnoliopsida > Asparagales > Iridaceae > Iris > Iris pallida. The sequence goes on along the minus strand of JANAVB010018000.1, from coordinate 2,407,354 downwards.
CAACTAGCCACTATTACATAAATTTAGAACTAGAACATTAGAATTGATTTATAGTTTTCGTGCACGGTTCATGGTGCGATATGTGTTATAGGTTGACAGCTCCTAGATCGGCATCCCCTTATCTTCGACTTGTGACTACGGTTTGTGCAAGGACCACAGGCAAGATACCTTGCCTCCCTCTACGGTTTATTTACATACATATTCTTATTGTTGCTAGTTTTACTAGTTGATTATTTATATATGATTTGTATATCATGCCTGCTAGTATATATATAGCCTTGTTTATAATTAGCTTTGTAGTTCATAATGGATAAACGTATGTATAGTTCTTGTTCATAGTTAATTTTTTAGTTTATATTGGATTGGTTCTCTCGTGTAACTTGACTGGGTCATATCGTGTCGTCACATGTACTTCGACTGAGTCGTATCGTGTCATAGGATGAGTAAGTCATAGAGGAACAGCTGAACCTTGAATTCTTGAAGCTAACCTGCAAGTCCACACTAGAGGCGAGGGTTAGTAGTTATATGTCCACACCTGCGAGTCCATATTAGGGGCGAGGGTGATTCTTGAAGCTAACCTGCGAGTCCACACTAGGGGCGAGGGTTAATAGTTATCTGTCCACACCTGCGAGTCAACATTAGGGGCGAGGGTGATTCTTGAAGCTAACCTACGAGTCCACACTAAGGGCGAGGGTTAGTAGTTATCTGTCCGCACCTGCGAGTCCACACTAGGGGCGAGGGTGATTTCTTGAAGCTAACATGCGAGTCCACACTAGGGGCGAGGGTTAGTAGTTGTTCAAACCTGCGAGTCCACATTAGGGCGAGGGTTTGAGTATTCTATTGATTATCCGTTGACATCGTGTCACGACCCGCTCCCGAATAATCGAACATGAGTCGGACACGCCCAGCCTTCGTCGTTAGACACGACGAAGTAAGCTGTACCAAACTAAAGAAATCTAACAAGATAAACACAATGTACATAATCACAACATCTATACACGATCCCAGAATGATCACCATAATCCACAAGTCTATATATATCATAATGTACTAGTCATCAAGAATGAAATGTACTATGAACTCTAAAGCAATATCTAGGAGTAAAGCTAAACAGTCTAAACCTGAAGTCTCTAGCTAAATCATGTCTCCATCCTGCTCAGCTAAAATTTTGGGCTCTGGCCCATAAGGTAGAATGATATCCTGCAAGTATACCTGCAACATATCCAGTCAAGAGCAGAGGAAAGTACAGTTCTAGGTAATAAACAAGAACATCATGATATAGAAATAAGTACAGGAGAATATGAACTATAAAGTACATGAAAGAACATGAAAGTACAGGAATGAAAGTACAGAAAATAAAGTACAGGAGTGTAACTATGAACCAGAAGTACAAGACATGACAAGTGCACCATGTTTGAATACAACTAGTCCATGTGACCGGATAGGGGTAAGCACATGAAAGCACATGAAAGTACATGAATGGTATGACTTAGGACCCGCGTGCACGATACGAGGCCTAAGCTATCTACATAAATATAGTAACCGGGATTTGGTCACATGGCTAGTGTATTTCCCCACCCGACACAAGTAAGTATAAGGACATGAGTACAGAATTACATGATATCGTGTCATGACGTGTCACAAGAAAGAGTACAAGATTGTAAATGCACAAAACCATAAAAAAGTACTTGTCTTGCTCCAAGAAAGTATGGGTAGACAATGGAACTGGATGTCTTCCTATTTTTAAATGATTTAATACAAGTTGGTTAGGGTTAATACTAACTTGTTAATTTTGTTCAAAAATTAGCCTAAGCTATAACACAAATTTAGGACTACTACTATGTAACCTTTAAAATACAAATCTTAAAGTTACCAAGGTATTTAACAAAATTTAGAATAACCATTATGCCAATAATCCACCCCACATCCTATTGTAAGACTCAAAACCCTGTTGTATTAGTCCTTAATAAGCCGGCCCCAAATAAATTTATATGTGGTTATAGGTTAAACAAACTTATTTCTTCATAAAATAAATACCAACTCAGCTAAAATAAACTCGACCCATTGGTTCCCAAAGAAATCATCTAGTGCATAAATTGTTGTTAAATCCAATGTTAAACTAACCATTGTATTGAGCTGGTCAAGTACCAAAATCCAACTCATTAAAGCCTAACAGAGCTAATCAACTTCTCCTAGGTTTGAAGAAGAATAGGTTAGCCCAATACTTGGCCTGCCCATGGACTATACTTGCTTTCACAAAACCAAATTGAATACACCATCCTCTGTTGAGTCTAAACAACCCATACGAGTTCACCATGCTTATTCCTGCAATATTACATAGCCTAGATGTAACCCAGTAAGGCCCATAAAGTCAATTATACAAACAGAAAAGGCCAGCAGCATAAACAAAACAAAGAGTTCATCAAAGTTATACAGCCTCAACCCACACATAAATTCTAATTGTCATTTCACGCCTACTGTAATGCATCCGGCTTCAATCGACAGACACCCACAGAATTAAGCTGGACACGAACAACTGTAACAACTGATCACGAACGAAACTGGTCACAACCCGAACTGAACACGGTCAACCCGGATACGAGCTACTGGTCTACACAGGCATGAACACGAACACAGCACTGCTACTTGGCATATGACAACCACGCACACGAGACACGGGTACGAGCTAGCTGACAAAAAACTAAATAAATTGAATTTAGACACAAATACTAGACTCCAAACACTCTACTCCCTGCATTATAATCAAACTCCAATTATCTACTAAACTCTATTTGCATCAGTAAAAATTTACATTAGAAAAAATGGATCAATACCTGAAACTGAGGTGTTGAATTCGAACGAGGGAGAAAAAAACGTAGAGGTTCCAAAAATTGATCTCCCCTAAACAGAATTTAAGCAAATCGAGAAAAATATTGATCATAAGCTCGATCGCATCACCAACCACACAGTTGATTCAAAATTAACTAAAATAGAGATTCCTTACCGAATTATCGATTAAACCATGAAAGTGATCAATAGACTCTCTGGAAAGGAACCCTAAGTTGAATTGTTCTCACAGGTTGAATTCCTACACAAATTGAACAATCATAGGAAAAATATCGATCAAGGACTTGATCGAAGAATAGATCTGAACAACTATGAATTGGTTGTGGAATCGAACACTTACTGCGATTCTGATCGCCGGACCACTCCCGATGAACTATCGAGCTTCAGTTGTCGCCGTAAGGATCATCGGAGACAAGGTGCTTCGCCGCTGATCTCAGGAACGGAGAAGACGTCGTCGAGGTCGTCGCTGCTACTAGCTAGGCCGCCAGAAACAGAAGGTCGCCGCCTCCATCATCGCTTTGGGCTAGGGTTCTCGAAGTTAGAGAAAGATTGGGGAATGAGGCTCAGAGCTCTCGAAATTTTTTTTAGGAATGAGGAGTGAGCAGTGAGTGCTCTGCTTCTCTCTCTCTCTCCTCAAATAACAAAATGGTTGCAACATTTGCAACCAGCCCCCCGTTCTCAACATTTTTCCAGAAAGCCCCCTCCCCCCAAGGAAAAATACAAAAAGCCCCCCTCCCCCCCCCCCGCTCAAGGCAAACATGCAAAATACCCCCTCCCCTTTTCGTATATTACATTAACTGCTGAAAATCAGTTAAAAACTTTTTTTTTAAAAATGAGGGGACCACTAAATTGGTTGTAACAACCTTTTAAATTCAAAATTGCTCCTAATTTATTTCCTCCAAAAATATCAATCACATATTTAATATTTTAAAACTAAAAACTTATTATTTGAAACTTAATCAACAATTATTATTAATATTAAAAATGTTTTTAAAAATCAAATTTATTTCTCAAGGCAGGGAGGTGGAGTTACAAATTTCCTCCCTTAAAATAATTTCGTCCTCAAAATTCGAGAGACAAACAAAACAATCTCAAAGCAAAATCTCAAGAAGGTTCAAACACAATTCATTTTATTGTATTTAAAATTCTCAATATCAAGGTACACTCAAACAAACAAACTGGGATAGCGCTCCCGCATCTCATCCTCGTGCTCCCATGTGGACTTCTCGGAGAGTGGTGTCTCCACATGACGCGGATAAGTAGAATAGTCTGGTTCTGCAAGTGCTTCTCCCTCCGATCAAGGATCTCCACTGGCTGCTCCTCGTAAGTCAATCTCGGATCCACCTCTAGCTCTGAATAGTCTACCATATGTCGGATCTTGAATGTAGCGTCAAAGCTGGAACACATGGAAAATATAATACATTCCCTCCAAGTTGGCTGGAAGCGCTAGTCGATATGCCACCTCGCCAATCCGTTTCATCGCATCGAAGGGCCCGATGTATCTGGGCTGAGCTTCCCGCCTCTGTCGAAATGAATGGTGCTTCTGGTTGGTAGGATATTCAGGAACACCATGTCTCCAATTGTGAACTCTAACGGTCGCCTGCTGCTTTCCGCCCCGTGCTTCTGTCGATCCTGTGCAACTCTGAGACGCTACCTGAGCCTTGAGACCCTGTACGATAATTACACACAAGAAGTTGGAATAACACGATCTAACAATGATTAAGAATCAAATAGGCACGAGATAGTATGAAGTTCCAATTACAACTTAGAGGAGCAAAATCATGAAGACAAAACTATTAAGTACGATAAAAAAATCGATATTTTAACACAAGTGGACTAGGATAAGATAGGAAAATCATGGTCAGATAGTCATGATTTAAGATCGAAGTTTAGACAAGACACAAACGAGTATGGAATCAAACTCTGGCAACATATAATTTTGAGAAATTCAATGATCTAACGATAAAATGCTAAAGGAAAGTTAGCAAGATTTGATTGAGGAAACGTAAGAAATACTCAGGAGATACAGTATCAAATCAGGATAAACGTGCAAGTATTTGTGATTCTCGAAAACTAATAATTATATAAAAATGGAATATAGTCTCCATGATATCCAAGAACATATAGGTATTTGGAATCACTTTGCTTAGAATCCCTACCCCGCCAGTATATCTGACTGCTGTGGACTTTCGGCTCCGTGACTCAATTAACAATATGTCACCAAATATTCTGTCAACCTTATCCATTTTCCAATAATCAATGTCAAAACCACCCAAGATATCAAAGGTATGAAAAATAAGATAAAGTCTCAATAATACTCGAAAACCTATGAATGTCTGAAATCACTTCAACTTAGAGTTCCTGCCTTGCCAGTGCGTTGCTGGCTGCAGTAAACTTTCGGTCTCCGTAATCCAGATAACGGCTGCAGCACACAACTGTCACGCCCTAGTAGGTCATCGAATAGTCTTTCAACTTTATCTATAGAAAATTTCAAGGAATTACAAATAAGTTTCAATAGTTCAAGTCACGAAAATGGAATGTTATCTGACTATTAGAATACAAGGGTTTATTAGGTACTAAGAGATGACAAGAGATCCAATCAGTGAGTACAAAAGGGCAACCAGGGAGATTTAAAATTTCAGACAGGAAGCGAAGTTTCAAATTATGACAGAATTTCAACTGATATCTGGAATGGTAACAAGATTCCATATAAGGGACATTATCCCGATGGGATAACAGAGTCTCGAAGGATGAACTAAAGCAAGGTATCAGATAGGAGACAAGTTTCAAAATAAGAAATAAATCCCATACTGGAAACAAGTTTCAGTAAAATCTCGAATAACAATGAAATCTCGAGCAAAAACTTGAATTGAAAAGGAATTCTCCAATAAGGTACACAGTGAAAAATAGAAAATTAAGTATCAACAAAGTCGTAAATAAAGAACAAAATCTCGAATAGAAAATCTCAATGAGGAATCAAGATTTGAATAGTAACTAGAAAATAGGTTTCAATAGGAAACAAGGTATTTGATCGTCAATATGAAACAGACGAATCTCAATAGTAACAAAATCGTAAATAGAGAGCGAGTCCCGAATAAAGTCAAAATAAAAAATAGAATCTCAAACAAGCATCAATAAAAGCGAAGGTTCAAACACGATTTCAGAATGATATTTCAAGTAGGAATAAATCTTGATTAGTACAAGTTTGATTAATGAACAGAATATTAATAACGAGTAGGAACAAGTACCCCAAAAAACAAGCGAATCCTTGGATAGGAAACAAGGTCGAAACAAGTAGTGAACAACAACTCTCGAATAGAAAATCGAAATCTTCAAAAGAAATGAGTAAACAGTATCGAGTAGTGGATTTCAAAATAAATATCGAATTATGGATATAAAACATGTTTACCGAATAGGGAACAATCTTCGAATTAGGGACAAATTCTAGAATAGGAATATTATCTGGAATAGACACCAAAGGGTTTAAGATTGAAAACAAAATCTATCAAGCCATTAAACAGGAACAAGAAAATTCTAGAAAATTTAAATTGGAATGTGAATCACGATCCATAGTCTGCTCCAACCATGCAAGAAAAACCTTCAGTCTTCACCATGTCTTTAGTATTTCTTTGGGACTGGAGTTGCTTCAATTTCTTCAGCTGTTCTGACGTAGGCTGATCCCCGTGGTAATGCTCCAAATAGCTGCCGAATCTGGAGAGGCGGGTCCTTCTGCTGCGGTCCTTGTGCTCCTTGTGCTCGTCCTTGGGCAATACGATCAACGACTTCCGAGTAATCCTTGACTTGATGGGCAGGCGACCCGTAGTACAGCATAGCCTCCGTCTTCTGCGGCACTCTTCATAGTGGCATCCTGAGAGGCGACAAAAATTGCAAATAATCATCGGCTGGATCTGAATCTGGATCTCCCGCTGGGGCTAATGTGCACGGCTCTGGCAGAAATATATGGCTGCTGGTGTGCTGGCTGCTGGGATCTTGATCCTCCTCGATCATTGTGATCTGCGACTTACTGGTAATCCTTCATTTAGTGAATGTGATCCTGAATCTGCCTTTGATGATATGACTGAAGAAGCGCCGTCTGAGTGTTATGACGCTTTGCGGGTCCAGGCTAGTTGCTGTCTTCGTCATAAGTCTTCATGTCGCTCCTGGCTTCAGCTTCTGGTCTCGTTCTATTGTCTGGACTATATTCTGGATCTCCTGGATAGTAGCTCAAATCTTCAGAGAAATCGGATCCTCAGAGGCTATGATGATCTTCAGAAGAGGTGACTCCAGGTCCTCGATCTGCTCCTCGGTGCAAGATATGCGCTCGGTGTCGGAGAAGTCCAAAGATCCAAGAGTGGAAATTAGAAGCCCTCTCTAACTTGGAAAATGCATTTGTAAATCTGGATTGGAAAAGGACGGCCTGCTAGTGTCAAGGAACTCTTGAAACGTCTCCGTCAACTGCGTACTACCCATGGAGATAATAGAGTGATAGAAGATAGTGGGAGCTCGAAACCCTCAAGTGTAGGTGGATCGACTGTTCCTGTGTCACGTGCTTTTGAACTATCTGAAAACAGAAAACTGTTAAAATAACCTAGACCTAAACGCAACATGTGTTTATAGAATATTAATATACCCAATGTACACGATTTCCTATACTGTGATCATATTTTCCTTGTTTAACAAGTCCACCAATAGTACGCTAAGACCTAGGTACCATTAGGAATGACCTGCATGGGCCACCACTAAAAACATGTCACGACCCGCTTTCGAATAATCGGACACGAGTCGGACACGCCCAGCCTTCGTCGTTAGACACGACGAAGTAAGCTATACCAAACTAAGGAAATCTAACCAGATAAACATAATGTACACAATCACAATATCTATACACGATCCCAGAATGATCACCATAATCCACAAGTCTATATATATCATAATGTACTAGTCATCAAGAATAAAATGTACTATAAACTCTAAAGCAATATCTAGCAGTAAAGCTAAACATTCTAAACCTGAAGCCTCTAGCTAAATCATGTCTCCATCCCGCTCAGCTAAAATTCTGGGCTCTGGCCCATAAGGTAGAATGATATACTGCAAGTATATCTGCAACATATCCAGTCAGAAGCGGAGTAAAGTATAGTTCTAGGTAATAAACAAGAATATCATGATATGGAAATGAGTACAGGAGAACATGAACTATAAAGTACAGGAAAGAACATGAAAATACAGAAATGAAAGTACAGGAAATAAAGTACAGAAATGTAACTATGAACCAGAAGTACAAGACATGACAAGTGCACCATGTTTGAAATACAACTAGTCCATGTAACCGACTAGGGGTAAGCACATGAAAGTACATAAAAGTACATGAATAGTACGGCTTAGGACCCGCGTGCACAATGCAAGACCTAAGCTATCTACATGAATATAGTAACCGGGGTTTGGTCGCATGACTAGTGTATTTCCCCACCCGACACAAGTAAGTACAAGAATAAGAGTACATGAGTACATGATATCGTGTCATGACGTATCACAAGAAAGAGTACAAGAATGTAAATGCACAAAACCATAGAAAAGTACTTGCCTTGCTCCAGGAAAGTACGGGTAGACAATGGAACTGGATGTCTTCCTATTTTTAAATGATTTGATACAAGTTGGTTAGGATTAATACTAACTTGTTAATTTTGTTCAAAATTAGCCTAAGCTATAACCCAAATTTAGGACTACTACTATGTAACCTTTAAAATACTAATCTTAAAGTTACCAAGGTATTTAACAAAATTTAGAATAACCACTATGCCAATAATCCACCCCACATCCTACTGTAAGACTCGAAACCATGTTGTATTAGTCCTTAATAAGCTGGCCCCAAATAAATTTATATGTGGTTATAGGTTACACAAACTTAATTCTTCACAAAATAAATACCAACTCAGCTAAAATAAACCCGACCCATTGGTTCCCAAAGAAATCTTCTAGTGCATAAATTGTTCTTAAATCCAATGTTAAACTAACCATTGCATTGAACTGGTCAAGTACCAAAATCCAACTCATTAAAGCCTAACAGAGCTAATCAACTTCTTTCAGGTTTGAAGAAGAATAGGTTAGCCCAATACTTGGCCTGCCCACGGACTAAACTTGCTTGCACAAAACCAAATTGAATACACTATCCTCTGTTGAGTCTAAACAACCCATACGAGTTCACCATGCTCATTCCTGCAGCATTACATAGCCTAGATGTAACCCAGTAAGGTCCTAAAGTCCCATAAAGTCAATTATACAAACAGAAAAGGCCAGCAGCATCAACAAAACAAAGAGTTCATCAAAGTTATACAACCTCAACCCATACATAAATTCTAATTGTTATTTCACGCCTATTGTAATGCATCCGGCTTCAATCGACAGACACCCACAGAATTAAGCTGGACACGAACAACTGTCACAACTGATCACGAACGAAACTGGTCAAAACCCGAACTGAACACGATCAACTCGGACACGAGATACTGGTCTACACAGGCACGAACACGAACATGGCACTGCTACTCGGCATATGACAACCATACACACGAGACACGGGTACAAGTTAGCTGACAAAAACCAAATAAATTGAATTCAGACACAAATACTAGACTCCAAACAATCGACTCCCTGCATTATAATCAAACTCCAATTATCTACTAAACTCTATTTGCATCAGTAAAAATTTACATTAGAAAAAATGGACCAATACCTGAAACCGAGGTGTTGAATTTGAACGAGGGAGAAAAAAACGTAGAGGTTCCAAAAATCGATCTCCCCTGAACAGAATTTAAGCAAATCAAGAAAAATATTAATCACAAGCTCGATCGCATCACCAACCACACAGTTGATTCAAAATTAACTAAAATAAAGATTCTTTACCGAATTGTCGATTAAACCATGAAAGTGATCAATCGGCTCTCTGGAAAGGAACCCTAGGTCGAATTGTTCTAACAAAAAGAATTCCTACACAAATTAAATAATCATAGAAAAATATCGATCAAGGACTTGATCGAAGAGTAGATCTGAACAACTACGAATTGGTCGTAGAATCGAACACTTACTGCGATTCTGATCGCCGCTACCCCTCCCGATGAACTATAGAGCTTCAGTTGTCGCCGTGAGGATCGCCGGAGACATGGTGCTTTGCCGCTGCTCTCAGGAACGGGAAAGACGTTGTCGAGGTCGTCGCTGCTACTAGCTAGGCTACCGAAAATAGAAGGTCGCCGCCTCCATCATCGCTTTGAGCTAGGGTTCTCGAAGTTAGGGAAAGAATGGAGAATGAGGCTCAGAGCTCTCGAGAAAATTTTTAGGAAGGAGGAGTGAGCAGTGAGTGCTCTGCTTCTCTCTCTCCTCAAATAACAAAATGGCTGCAACATTTTCAACCAACCCTCCCCCCCTCGTTCTCAGCATTTTTCCAGAAAGCCCCTCCTCCCTAGGAAAAATGCAAAAAGCCCCCCCCCCCCCCGCTCAAGGCAAACATGCAAAAGACCCCCTCCCCTTTTCGTATATTACAATACTGCTAAAAATCAGTTAAAAACTTTTTTTTAAAAAATGAGGGGACCACTAAATTGGTTGTAACAACCTTTTAAATTTGAAATTGCTCCTAATTTATTTCCTCAAAAAATATCAATCACATATTTAATATTTTAAAACTAAAAACTTATTATTTGAAACTTAATCATCAAATATTATTAATATTAAAAATGTTTTTAAAAATCAAATTTATTTCTCAAGGCAGGGAGGTGGATTTACACATCGTGACATCGTGTTCTCTTGTTCTCCTCCAGCAGTTCGTTTATGCGTAGTGGTTCTTTCAGTCGTGTTTTCGTGTTGATTGGTCTTTTCTTATTTATTTCTTGTATTTTCTTTATTGTATGATAAACTGCTAGATAGGCATATTTTTATGTATCTTGCTATGTCCCCTGAGGACCTGATGATCTTTTCAGCTTTAGTGATTGCATGGAGCAGCTAGTAGTTCTGGATGATGGAGGATTTACGATTCTTGTGGGTTTCGGATGCGATGGTACGCTTGCGGGATTCAGGTATTCGTTATTACGTTTATTATCCGCTCGTGCTTTCATACCATATCTTAAGATATCCTGTTTCTTAATTCAGTTTTCAGACTCTTGTTATTTTCTTTAGAGTCTTATCGGACATATATGCTAGTGAGCTGCAGACCACGACCCATAGTGTTCATTCATATTTTATATTCCTATTGTGGATTGAGATATAGATTGCATTGCCATGATTTGACAGTATACCATAGCCTTGACAGCGTTTACGTATTCGAGCCGGGCTGGAGTCCGCTTGATACGTACCTGGCTTGCTCACGAGCTCACGTCCGAAAAGCGGGTGCGGGTCGTGACAATATGCAACCCATTTGAGAACATATATATATATATCCCCAACCACATCATCATTGAGATATACATATATATATATATATATATATATATACATATATATATATATATATATACATATATATATATATATATATATATATATATATATATATATATATAGGACCCCCATATGTTCTCAATCTGTCTGGAACTCGATCTCTCCATCGAACCCCCCAACCACATCATCATTGATATATATATATATATACATATATATATATATACATATATATATATATATATATATATATATATATATATATAGGACCCCCATATGTTCTAAATCTGTCTGGAACTCGATCTCTCCATCGAACCCCCCAACCACATCATCATTGAGATATATATATATATATATATATATATATATATATATATATATATATATATAGAGAGAGAGAGAGAGAGAGAGAGGACCCCCATATGTTCTCAATCTGTCTGGAACTCGATCTCTCCATCGAACCCCCCAATCACATCATCATTGAGCTAGGCGACCGGTCCCACACCCAGCGTATTGTCTACGACAACCACATCATTTACTGCAAACACTGCCATCTCCGGGGACATCTTGCAGTACACTGTCGCCGCCTTCACCCCGAGTTAAAGAGGACCTCGGATCGGCCAGACAAAGGGCCTAAAGCTAACAAGAAAAACCAACCAACCAGGGAAGATCAGCCGTAGCACATGTTGTTGCGGCAGAACTCCCACGTCAGATTCAGTGATGGAGAAGGCTCGCCCGCAAGCTCTACCCGGGACCAAAGTCCACTCCACTCCCCCCACTCCTCCGTCCCCCTCTCTAACCAGTTCTCAGCCATGGATCAGGAAGTCAACGAGCTTGCACTCGAAGTCTTCAAGGAAGCAGTCGAACTGAGTCGACCAAGCTCGAAGACGGAGACGACCCTCCCAATGGCCGATGCCACAGCTTCTCCCCTAAACATGGGAGCACCCTAACCGAATCATCGGTCGAACACTCCCAGACGGAGGAGGCCACCATAGTTGAAGCCCTAGCGATCCTAGGACCGGGATAGGTCATTAGAGGACAACAGGTCATGGCCGCCGGATTCCTCCTTCTTGCTACCGGAGATCTCGATGGAGGAGAGGCAGAATCAGAAGACGCCCTCACCATACCACCCGAGGAGGCCAGTACGGACTCAGCGGGTGAAAGGATCATTATCCATCAGATCATAGCCGCAGAACACAACGTAACCACCCAGACAGTCCCGAGGGCCTCCACCAATAACAAAAACATAGAGAAAAAATAAGCATCAAAGACGTCGAACATACGCACCAGATCCACTACCAAGCGGATAAAAAATTCCTCCACCACTCACATTAATGCTTGACATCCTATCCTGGAATGTCCATGGCCTGGCTAACGAACTAACCAAGAGACGCTTAACTAGTCTCATGAAACTTCATAATATCGACATATTGATTGTCATTGAACCAAAGATTTCCTACAAGAGAATAAAATCCGTTCAGCTACAGCTAGGATTTACCTACGTCGTGGCTGGCAACCACGACATTTGGATCCTCTGCTCGAAGGACGTCAAGATCGACGTCATCTACGATTCCAGACAAGCCCTAACGTGCTGCATTGATCATCCCTTCCTTCCCAAACGTGCCATCATTTCGGCAGTCAACGACAGCTGCGATGTGACAGAGCGCAAACATCTCTGGAATGACCTCCTTGATAGGGCTCTCATGAACAACCTCTGGCATGATATGGGGAGAACATCCGGGCTGTCTCATCTAAACGCTACCGAATTCGACCACGCGCCTATCCTTCTAGAGACGAGGAACACTTCCAACCATATTAAAAAGAACTTCCGGTTCCTCGACTTCTGGAGCAAACACCCACAATTCATACACGTGGTGGAGGAAGCGTGGAATCTTGCAGACTCTTCGGACCCACTCATTAGGGTAGCTCACAAGCTTAAGGCTACCAGAAAAGCTCTGACGACATGGAGTAAGCCGGCTTACGGAGACATTTTTTAGGAAGTCCGCGTCACAGAAGATGACGTCACTAGAGCAAAAAAATTGTTCGTTATTAATAGGTCGTCTCAAGCCAGGACCGCCCTCAACCTCACTAAAGCCATCCTCAAATTCCGGCTGAAAGTTGAAACTGAATTTTGGAAACAGAAAGCGAGGCTCATATGGGATAGTGAGGGAGACAAAAACTCGGCCTACTTCCACGCATGCGTCAAGGGCCGCAAGCAGAAACTCACCCTCCATCAGATAAAAGATGAAGCTGGTAACATCATCAGCAACCAACGAGGCATCCAAGAGGCGGTCGTCCAATTTTACTCGCAGCTGTTCACCAAAGAGCGGGTCCAAAGAGACAACATGTTTCTGGCTGACATCCCTCACCTCATCAACGACGCCGATAACTTCCAACTGGATCTACCTCCATCCGAACAGGAAGTCAAAGACGCAGTCTGGGCCCTGGATGCCCACAGCGCACCTGGCCCAGACGAATTCTTCGGGGTATTCTTCAGAGAGTGTTGGGACATTATCAAGAAAGACATCCATGAAGCGGCCATGGCCTTCTTCCAAGGAGCTACCTACCCTAAGGCGATATCATCTGCCAACCTCATTCTCATCCAGAAGAAGGACAACCCCGAAACTTTTTATGCCTTCCGGCCCATCAATCTCTGCACATTTACCAACAAGATCATCTCCAAGATCATCGCTTCCCGTATGTTCGAGTTGCTTTCTAAGATCATCTTTGAGGAACAAAACGGCTTCGTCAGAGGCAGAAACTGTTGGCCCAATGATTGTATCATGTTTTTGAATATGGTTAATATGTTAGCATTTTATTATCACTAATCTTCATACTATCGCTATAGCATTTTTACTTATACTTATACCTTTGGTGATATGTGCCTATTGGTTTACATATTAGTGATATGAACTTATCTATCTTAAATTTAATCGGGTTGCCAAAATAAAAACTATGTTTTTGATTATGGTTATTCAATTAAGTTTAGCATTACAATATCACTAATATTTATGCTATCACTATAGCTCTTATACTTAAACTTAGCATTGTCCTACTATGCTTTATCTTATCATATTTGCTACATGTATATTGCTTTGTTCGTCTAACATGTATATGCAGAAAAGCAATAAGCAAGATAAATATAGACATATAATGAAGAAATCATGGTGGGCCAAAGACGACGGATCCCACAAGATTTCTCTGAACCACCCGACGACATCTCCGAAGCCATGCACTCGGGGGTTCCGCTGCCTGGTCAGCGGACAGGGATCGAGGGGGCAACACCCCTCGTCGGGGGTTCGGGGGCAAAGCTCCCGAAAGGTATTCAGTTTTCACAAACTGGATATCTTTGGTCAGCTGTCGCCAAGGAAAAAAGTCAATATCTATCAAGGAAAGAAGCCATGCCATGCCATCATCATTTCAAGACTCTGAAGAATCCTGTACCTGCTAAAATATTTCTGGAGTCTGTAATGAGTCTTAGGAATAATTGTAAACACAAAAAATGGATGGTAAAATCGAAAGCTAGGTAGAAATTAGCCCAGGATCATTTTCAGATGAAAATCGGCATACCGACGGTGTACCGGTCTATACCGACGGCATATCGATTTTGTTCACAGAAAGTTTCTGTCTACAAAATCGGCATACCGATGGAATGCCGGTCCATACCGACGATATACCGGTTCAGTAACGTTGAAATTCCAACGGTCAGATTTCGAGCATTTAATGATCCCAACGGCTATATTTCTAGCCGTTGTATTCCAGATCGGCATACCGACGGCATGTCGGTCCATACCGACGGTATACCGGTTCGCTGACTGAAAAGTTGCCTTTGAGCATGCAATATTATTTGGTGATCTTTCTATTTAGCCTTAGGATTAGTTTCATGGCAATATTCAAGCATAGCACCTTATCATAAATGTGTCCAATACCGTGTCCCTACGGCAGATACAGTTAGACATAATATGAATATAAACATAGTGATCATGCTCATCTCCGTCCCATTTGCCTAGCCTGCAATGGTTAGAACATTACATAAGCAATCATATAATTCATGAGACTAATCAACCATAAACTTAGACATATGCATAAGGGTGGCAGGCCCTGCGCCTGCACCCAACTCTAATCTCAGCCCACCGGCCTTATCTATATGAAGGTCACGATGTTTCATACCGTAATGGACTTGACATCCTTTTGTGTAAGCCTATGATTGCTCCAATACGGGTTGCTAGCCCAGTATCCGAAGGATCACAAACTTACTGATATCATAGCTTATCATAATACTGGTCGGTCGCAATCCGTCCTAATGATGTATACCATAAATACCATACATAATTCCCTCCTAGGCCGAACGGTCCCGGTGCCCCGGTCGTAACCGTCCGAGGGAAGCCGCACCCGTGCACGGGCCATCCGAGTCCATTGACCATGCAATACAGGCCAAAGCAAACAAGTTACATTATACCAACCAATCTCATGTTCCATAAACATAATCCACCATCTCTATCTCAAGTTTCGACGACATCATGCTCCAACACATCCGTATTGATGCACGACGCCCAATGGCTTAGACTTCTCGTACTTATATTCAACGCGTTCTGTTTATAAGTTATTCACGTAGCCTGGTTCTGTAGTTGCTTAGTCATTTCGTAGCTTCCGTGCACGAGGGCACGCTTAACGCCATAATCAATATTTTAGGACTAGTGTTCAATTTTTTCGGAGTCGTTGTAGGGCCTAAAAATTGAGTTGTGCCATGTATTTACTACTCAGCAATTAAGTTGTGCCCCAAAAATCAAACTGTGCCATTGTTATGAAGTTCAGAGATCAAACTATGCTACTAGTCAGGTTGTGCCAAACATCAGACTGCGCTCCAGTCATATTATGCCAAAGCCTACGTGACGTCTGACATTTAATTGCCATCATTGCCTGACAACACTGACAACTGATAGTATAGTAAACGAAAGAAATCTCTTCGAATCCCTCAAAATATGCCGCTCGAGGAGATTAAATGGACAGCTGTCCTGCACATCCTGTGAGTTGTGCCTAGGCACAATCTAATCAAATCCCTTAGTTGTGCCTAGGCGCAATCTGAACAACTTCTTTTCAAAAGCTGCCACGTGCCTATGTATTAAGTTGCGTCTAGGCGCAACCCAATCAGGTGCAGTTTGACTTGTTGACTGAAGCTCGCGTAACCTGATGAATTTGAGACAACTTTCATTTTCTAAAGCTGGATGACGTGGCACATATACCACTAATCTCTCAAAACGTGTCCACTATTCTGTACACGACCACGCGTATCTCAATCAGATGATGCCATGCGTCTAAATGCAGTTAGTGCACAATTGGATAACTGAATGAAAGTTGGCACAACATAAGGTTGGCGCAACCCAATGTGGTGTAATCCAGCCTCGCGCATATCAGAATAACTGCTAAAATAGTTATTTTTAGAACTCTATAAATAGAGTTTCCAATCATTGTTGAAGGAAAAATCACAGAGATCAAGTACTCCTGCAAAATTGCTGCTACATTCTCCAGAGGCTCTAGTCTTCAATTTCACATAGTCCAAGGGATAAATTGATCGTCTTCTGATCAGATTCCTACAGTTGTACTTCTCCAAAAATTATTGTACTCTTGTAAACTTTTTTAGTTTGTTATAAAACTTTTATTTTTGTAAACAAAATGGTGACTCTGCTGGGGACGACTTTCTCCTCCGATAAGAAGGAGACAAATCAATTGATACTGCGTCGATCAGCAAGACGCAGAAGATTCTGGTTGTTCAAATCAACCAGACAGCCTATGAAGATATGATCAACAAGAAGAGCAACAAGCGCACTGTGGCTATGACTAAGAACAAAACTGTATGGACTCCTAAGTCTTCTACCATTGGTGTTGCCCTGGCGCAATCTGCTTCTGTTGCCAAGGCACAATATGCCTCTGTGGCCTCGGCACAGTTTATTTCTACTACCTGCGCACAGCCCACTCTTACTCTCACTGCTGCTCGTGCGCAGTCCACTCTCACTGCTGCTCGTGCGCAGTCCAGTACTTCCTTTGCTGCCAAGGCACAATCTATTCAAGCTATGGCTAAGGCACAATCTACCCATGTTGCTGCCAAAGCGCAACCTGTAGCCTTTATTGCTAGGGTGCAACTAGTAGCCCATAGCATTGTGGTATAAGCCAAGCAACCAGTTGTTCAGGTGCAGTCTGCTGCTCTGGCGCAACCCAAGAAAACTAGTCTTTTGGCTATTCTCTCTTCCAATTCTCCAGTTCTGATCTTGGAGAAACAATGTTCTAGTGCCAAAACAGAGGGAAACGCTTCTTAGCTAACCCTCTACAAAATAAAGAAAATTACCCTTTGGTCTTTTCTCAAACTTTCCTAGTCTATGACTCAGAGGAAGATATATCAAATTCTATTCCTTTAAACAGAGGTCTTCAGATCTCTGCTATGGAAAATAACACTGATCAAACAGGCATCTTGTCTACCCCTATGGGGTCTGATCAAGATCTTCCAACCTTACAAATTTCAACATCCAAGCAAGGGAAATTGAAAGTATCTCAAACAGAGGCACCTGGAGCAAAATTTTCTGATTTATGCGCTTATCTCAATAGGTGTCAATCAGTATCAACTTTGGTGAAACATTAGAACCCTATGCCAAAGGCCAGTCTATACCAGAAACCAAAGTTTGAAAAGAAAGACCCAACCACTTATGCTAATGAGTTAAGTACATCTTTGTACACTCAGAAAACTAAACATCTGAAGAATAGGAGGCATGTTCCTACATCATTAAGGAATATGTTCCTCCGACTTCTTTTCGTCCTGTAGTGGTAACTGATCTCCGAGAACGTCTTACACAAAGACGGAAGATCACAGGGATGTCTCATTCACCTCTAAACCGCTCTTCAGATCACCATTGCCATCATGAAGTGGTCATCAAGTGTTACTGCCAATCAGTTAAACGATCTGTCTTTGATCGTCTAAACTATACTTCAATTTCTGAACCTATGACAGAAAATAAAGACGAGCTATTATATGCTTCTGTCAATATGACTTCTCAAGGCACTGGGGATGGGAAACATCCAAGACGTAATGTGTCCCGTAATCCCAGTCAGCAATACTTAGATCGGATTCATACATCCAGTAAAGGGGTCTTTCAATACACCAGATCAAGAAATCAAAATTTAAACTAAGGTGTCTTTAATCAAGAAGATCTCCCCATCACTCATCTGGAAGAAGATTCTTTATCTGAGTTTGACGCAGATAGTAAAAGTTTTGAACAAACTATCTCGTCAATAGCAGCAAGAGAAGGACGGCATATACCATTACAGAAGATCAAGATGCTTCTACTTCAGCCTATCAAGAACAACGAATTGCTGTACTAGAGGACAAATTGAAGACCATGGCTGAGATGGTCGCAAGTTTGCACAGTATAATCGTGGCTCAACATGCAGTGCCTCAGATTACAAATCCTGCTACAAATCTTGAGCTTATAGCATCTTCTGTACCTGTTAATGTTAGTCTGGGGGTACCACCTCCTCATGTTATTTCTGTACCAATCCAAGCTGATCCCAGTCAGTCTGTGTAACGCCCGTAGTTCGTATTACGTATTTTGGTATACGGGTACGTATTTTGACTCGTGTTGCCTGTCTCATTGCATGGTTTATTTTAGCATTTTATTACTTGGTTCGGTTTTGCATGTGAACCAACCCTACCTACCCCCACCACTAACCCTATTTATATTCCGCCTACTTTTCTCTCTTCTTATAACTCAGCATTTACTCCTTCTTCTTCTTTCTTCCTGGCGTAGAGCTCCACCTACCCCCTCTCCCACCGACAAGTGTATCTTGCTTCATGGAGGAACTCAAGTTTTGTTGTTCCATTTTCTTTCTCACGAGATTCTAAGACACTTTAGTACTTAGCACTTTTAATTTCCATGGCTCATTTCGTGTAGATCTAAGCTTGTTGCATTTTCAGATTTCTTGGGTTTTGATCTATTAAACCTTATAATTTTCAAGTTTTGAGTGTTCCAGGTGGTAGAGAATTTTGTTCTATCCTATTTTGACCTATGGAAGTCCGAGTTCTGACCTTAGATGATGGGTTTATGGTGCCTGGAAGAGACGGCTTTCATGGTTCTTCTACTCAAAAAATGGAGAAGAAGAATAGAACTTAGCCGTATGAACATGGCCGCATGAACTTGATTTCCCTTGCCGTACATGCATGTTTCCCCTCAGCCGTATGGTCTTCACCCGCATGACTCAAGTTAGCTCCAATCACATGAGCTTGTTCCCCCACTGCCGCATGAGCCCGTTCCTCCCGAGCCGCATGACTCTCATTCGGCCCTATCGCATGAGACCCCCATCTATTTCCGTATAGCTCTTCTAGCCGAGCCGCATGGCGTCGGTTGGCCTTAGCCGCATGGCTTTGGTTCTCCGAGCCGCATGAGCCCCTGCCGTGTAAGCCTGCTGTCCTTGACTGTATGCGTCCTTTTCTTCCAGCCGCATGAGCCCGAACTCCCCTGGCCGTATGTGCCCGTTCTCCCTTGGCCGCATGAGCCCGAACTCCCTTGGCCGCATGAGCCTGTTCTCCCCTGGCCCCTTTCATGTGCCCCTTTTTTCTCGGCCGTATAAGCCTGCTCCCCTTCCGAGCCGTATGAGCCCGTCCTGCTTAGTCGCATGGATCTTTCTATAGCCGTGCACTCCTTTTATCATGTTGAGTTGTTACATGATGCTTTTGTCTCATGACCCTCTGTGTAACTTGGGTCCCTTGATAGAATGCTTGTACCATGTTAATTCTGAATATGTTCTACGATACGATAGTGACCCGTCGTGGTGCACTCTTGACAAAGTAACATGACATGATAGTGGTTCGTCGTGACGCACTCCTGACAAGTAAACCTGACATGATATACCTCGATATGCTGTTACGACGGCTAGCATGACATGACAAGAATGAATAGCCTGGACACCGTAGGCGATTGTGCTTGTATAAATAAACCAGTATTATCTTGCATCATGTCTAAGACATGGACCCTTGAGTACCACGGTCAGGGGTACCTATTGAAATTAACTAAGGCTAATAAGTAGAATAATACAGTAGTCATGAAGAGATTTCCCAACTACAGGCAATCCCGTTATTTGGGTGCGCAAGTGGATTTGTAGCCTGTCGACGAGTAGGGCACATTTCCAGCACACTGACATGTGTTGCACCCTTCATGAACAGATATTCGACATGGATAACCTGGATGGTCTGCAGGGCTTGTTGGCTGTTGGAATGATCTCATTGCACCTTGCTAGTAACTAGGCCTGTGATAACCCTACTTAGTTAAAGTATCAAGCCGTACTCATTGCTTGGTCGTGATTGATTGGATGGAGTCTAACCCAGTCTAGTCTTGTCCTAATCCTGTATAAGATTGTTACATGACCTGAATGCTTATGTTTTACCTTATCGATAAATGGTGGGAAACTGAGTTCCGTTCAGACGAAAAGTTACAACCCCGGTCCTTGTTTGGTTTAAGGGTTGTAACTTGGTTATCTGAATAGTTCCATGGTTATCTTATCGTATATCATCATGATTTTTCCATAATTCTAGTTTTATTATGTTATTATGTTTTATGCTAATTGTTGGTTTTAGTTCTTAAATGAAGCCTCCTTTGTGGCACTTGCTCTTTCTGGGATCTGACCCAGCTGGTTTTGTATGGCCAGATACCGGAGTATCACCAAAGAATCTACCTACCTTCCAGCCAGATGGTGACCACCAGGCGTAACCAAGGCAACGAGTGGGTTTCCTTTTTGTTCTCCCACTTTATGGTAAAAATATTCTTGAGGCATTTAGCCGGCGAACACGTGTTAGCTCATATTGCTCTTTACTTACTGTCTGCCTACGAGCTGTAACATGATTGATAAATCCTAGGGTTGATCATGTATGACTAAAACTCCTGCCAGTATTCACATCTTGTAAGGACTAGCTTCATGATCATCCAAATATGTAATGTATGGGACGCCTTACTATTGTATATTTGATGTTCTAACATCTTGTAACTGCTTTTACTTGCTTGAGATTGAGACAATAGGCTTGTTCATGACCATAAGAGACTGATGGCTTGTAGTTAAACCCTCATGTATCTAGACAGTCGTGACCGTATAGTGAGGTGGGTTGTACTTCAATATGCGTAGCTGGCTATGTTCGCCCCCGCTCTCCAATATTCTGTTTCTGTGACGTTACATGGTTTACGTGGTGGCCCATGTAGGTCTTGTAAATCAAGATATGTGAGGGTTTACTGAATAGATGTCTCAATCAGCACTCGCCCTTGATCTCTGCTCGTATCCTCTGAATCCCTGAATTCTTGACTTGATCACATGCTTGTATCTTTGATCTGTCCTGGTCCTTCCTTATTGTTTCCTGTGTCATCTTCTTCAGCGATATTGTTCCTGGACCTACCGATAGGCAAGGTGGAGCACCTCCCATGGACCCGCAGTAACCTGGAGATCAAGCCCAGCATTCAGGAGTAGCCTCCAGAGTCATGCCTACTGGGGGTCGAGAGCCACAAGTTCAACCAGTCCAGCCTGTAGAGCCTGATGATGGCACCTTGGTGGGTCTCATCAGGACATTGCTAGCATCTCAAGATCGTCGGGGCGATGCCCTGTACCAGGCAGTACAAAATGCTCTGAACAGAGGCGGTCATCAAGGGAACCAGGCATCCAACAGCTTCAAGCGCTTGAACCCTTCCTTCTGCAATGGTAGCAAAGATGTTATTATCGCGGATGCATGGCTTCAGGACACTGAGGTTATCCTAGAAGCGGTAAAGACGCCCAAGAATGAGAAGGTGGCCGTGGTGCTCCTGCAGTTATTAGATCTTGCCCGCAGCTGGTGGACGGTGCAGGCTGTTGGATTAGTGGCACCTATTACCTGGACAATATTCCGTGAGAGATTCCAGACCAAGTACTTCGATGTTGTAGCTCGGTACGATCTACAGACGAGGTTCACCAATCTAAAGCAGATGGGAAGGACGGTCGACGGATATGCGGCCGAGTTTTTGAGACTTAGTCGGTTTGCTCCCACCTTGGTGGCGACCGAGTTCGACAGAGCCCAGCGGTTCCAGCAGGGGCTCCATCTACAAATTTTATTGGCAGTAGAGCAGTTTGAGCATTAGACTTTTGATGCGGTATTGAGGGCAGCTAGGAGGCACGAGTATACCTCTCAGAGGATTGTGGACAGGACCGGAGGTCGAAAGTGATCTCATGGCCACATGAATCAGTCTTCAGCACCAGCCCCGACAGCTAGGGCTTTGACAATAGGAACCCCGAGGCGGGCAGCCTTAGTGACGTCAGTTCAGCACTCAACCCCGATGAACCCTCAGCAGCAGAAGCAGAAGCAATCTTTCGTAATGGGTTGTACTCATTGTGGGAAGCCAGGGCATGTGGTGGCAGAATGTCGTAAAGCACAGGGATTGTGCTTGGCTTGTGGAGCACCGGACCACAGGGTTAGGAACTGCCCGAATAGGTGGAGTTTATTTTTTTCGACCTTTTCTAGTCCTTCGGTGAGAGGACCAGCACCAGTCCAGCAGCAGCAACAGTTTCCGAGGCCCTTGCCGCCTCAGTCCCAAGCATTTTAGCAGCAGAACCCCAGCAGTATGTACAAACCTAAGCCCTGATTCAGAACAGACACAGAGGTCTTCAGCAGAGGGGACCCACACCCAGAGGACATGGTCAGGCGATGGCGATGACTGTAGAAGAAGGATTGGCACCAGGTAAGGTAGTGGCAGGTACTATTCTCGTCAACTCCTTTCCAGCATCAGCGTTATTTGATTCTGGTGTATCGCATTTATTTATGTCTGTACGATTCGTGACCCGAATAGGACTAGAGCCCGAGTCATTTTCATTAAGGCTCGACATACTTACTGGTAACAGTCTTGTGGGAGTAGATAGAGTGTTTTCCTCGTGTCGGATCGTAGTTAGCGGTAGAGAGTTCCCCGCTAGATTGATAGAGTTCCCGATGGCCGATTATGATGTGGGCTTAGGGATGAATTGGTTAAGGAACCAGTATGCGAGGATAGATTGCCATGTTGGCAGGGTTGTTTTTAGCATTCCAGGCGAGCCAGAGTTTTCCTTTTCCCGAGGCGAAGTTAAACCTTCTCCTCCAGTATTGTGGATGGCAGTAGCAGCAGTACAGTTACCCCGGATAGTCAAAGTGTTTCCAGATGTTTTTCCAGAAGAGCTTCCAGGAATATCGCCAGAATGAGAGATCGAGTTTACTATCGACTTGATCCCAGGGACAGCCACAGTGTCAGAAAGAGTCTACAGGATGGCGCCGTCAGAGTTAGAGATATTGTACAGGATGATTGAAGAACTCAGGACCAAGGGATTCATTTGTGCAAGTGGATCGCCTTGGGGAGCCCCGATGCTTCTTGTAAAAAAGAAGTATGGTATGTCCAGATTATGTGTTGACTATCGTACCTTGAACTCAGTGACAATCAAGAACAAATACCCTCTCCCGAGGAAAGATGACTTGTTTGATCAACTCAAGGGGGCAACACTATTCTCAAAGATTGACTTGCGGTTAGGATACCATCAGATCAGAGTCAGAGAGCAGGACATCCCGAAGACAGCTTTCAGATCTAGATATGGGCATTGGGAGTTCCTTGTTATGCCATTTGGAGCAACCAATGCGCCAGCTGTATTCATGGACCTCATAAATCACATTTTTATGCCATTCTTGGATCAGTTCATGATTGTGTTTATAGATGACATCCTGTTCTACAACAAGAGTGAAGTGGAGCATGAGCAACATCTCAGAGTTGGCCTCCAGATTCTCAGAGAGCACCAGTTGTACGCGAAGTTCAATAAATGCGAGTTCTGGCTCGATCGCATTTCATACTTGGGTCATATCATCACCAGAGGAGGAGTAAAAGTGGATCCCCAGAAGATCGTAGCTATTAAGACGTGGCCAGTACCCAGCACAGTCGTAGAAGTTCGTAGTTTTTTTGGCTTGGCCGGCTACTACCGGCGATTTATTTCAGACTTTTCTCGAATTTCAGCGCCATTGACCCAGTTGACCCGCAAGGATGTGCAGTTTGCTTGGATGGCAGAGTGTCAGGAATCTTTTGAGAAGTTGAAGCGGGGCTTGATGACGGCGCCTATTCTCTCGCTTCCAGATGGGACCGGAAGATTCTCAGTATATTGTGATGCTTCAGGCAGAGGTTTGGCATGCATTTTAATGCAGCATGGGAAGGTAATAGCTTATGCGTCACGTCAACTTCGTGATCATGAGAGAAATTATCCAACCTATGACTTGGAGTTGGCAGTAGTAGTGTTTGCACTTAAGCTTTGTAGACATTACTTGTATGGAGATATGGTGGAGATTTTCACCGACCACAAGAGCCTGAAGTATGTATTTACTCAGAAGGATCTTAACATGCGTCAGAGAAGGTGGCTAGAGCTACTTGTGGATTATGATGTCAACCTGCAGTATCACCCAGGGAAGGCCAACATCGTTGCAGATGCGCTGAGCAGGAGAGCCGGAGTTTATTTCCTTACAGTGCAACCAGAGTTATTAGCAGATCTTCAAAAGATGGGTATAGAAGTTGTCCTCCCTACCAATATGGCATTGATGGCCAGTATGCAAGTTCAGTCCACTATAGTCGAGAGGAGCCGGATGGCGCAGTCGACAGATTCCAAGCTTCAGCGACTCAGAGCAAAATGTGTAGCAGGGCGAAGACCAGAATTATATATCCATGAGGACGGTACACTTCGACATGGAAGGCATCTTTGTGTACCTAGTGGAGATATCAGACATGAGATCATAGCAGAAGCTCACAGTTCTCAGTATTCCATTCATCTTGGTGGTACGAAGATGTACTGTGATATCCGTCAGCACTTTTGGTGGAATGTCATGAAAAGGAAGATAGCCCGGTTTGTCTCTCGGTGTTTGGTTTGCCAACAAGTTAAAGCTGAACATCAGAGACCGATTGGACTTCTTCAGTCCTTGCCGATTCTAGAATAGAAATGAGAGCATATAACCATAGATTTCGTGACTAGATTACCTAGGTCCCCGGCCGGTAGGGATGCTATTTGGGTTATTATAGACAGGCTCACGAAGGTGGCTCACTTTCTCCCATTCAGAATTGGTCAGTCGATGGCTCAGCTAGCAGAAATGTACCTCAGGCAGATTGTCAGATTTTACGGTATTCCAGTCAGTATCATCTCGAACAGAGATTCAAGATTTGCGTTGCACTTTTGGTGCAGCCTGCAAGAGAGTTTGGGAACTCACCTCCAGTTCAGCTTAACTTATCATCCGCAGATAGATTGTCAGTCAGAGCGTACCATACGAACCTTGGAAGATATGTTGAGATCTTGTACGCTCGACTTCGGTGGTTCGTGGGAGGATCACCTGCACCTGGTGGAGTTCTCGTACAACAACAGTTCCAAGCCAGTATCCATATGGCACCGTTCGAGGCACTATATAGTAGGAAGTACAGATCCCCGGTAGCATGGAACAATATTGGAGAGAGGCAAATGCTCGGTCCAAAAATGATTACTCAGACAGTTGAGGTGGTCAGAAGAGTCATAGATCATCTTCGAGTTGCACAAGATCGCCAGCATTATTGGGCCGATTCTCATCGGCGTCCCCTTAAATTTTCTGTCGGCGACCATGTATTCCTTAGGATCTTGCCTAACCGTAGCGTCATTCGTTTTGGCGTACGAGAAAAGCTTAGTCCTAGGTATATAGGGCCGTTCGATATCCTCGAGCGAGTAGGTGATGTGTCCTATCGTCTCGCTCTTCTGTTATCGCTAAATGAGGTGCATGATATCTTCCATATATCCCAATTGCGACGGTATATCCCGGATCCGAGTCATGTCCTTGATCATTCGGAATTGGTTATTGGAACCAACCTTTCGTATGAGGAGAGGCCCGTGTATATATTGGACCGGAGAGAGAAGATACTCAAGAACAAGACTATCAAGTTAGTCTGTATTGCTTGGAGTCATCACTCTTTGGGTGAGTCAACATAGGAGCGTGAGGATGATATTCGATCGTAATATCCCGACCTATTTGACTCGTAAGGTATAATGTCCTTCTTATGTCTTACACCCTCAGCTTCCTTGCTTGCATGAATGATTGCTTGATTGATTGCCTAGTTATAACTTGCTTGTGATTAGTATAGCTTGTCCTTGCCTCTCTAGCCTCTTAATTAAATTCTGAAGACGGAATTCTTTTAAGGTGGGTAGAGTTGTAACATCCGTTGTTCGTATTATATATTTTGGTATATATGTACATATTTTGACTCGTGTTGCCTGTCTCATTACATGGTTTATTTTAGCATTGCATTGCTTGGTTTGGCTTGGTTCAGTTTTGTATGTGAACCAACCCTACCTACCCCCACCACTAACCCCATTTATATTCTACCTATTTTTCTCTCTCCTCATAACTCAGCATTTACTCCTTCTTCTTCTTCTTTCTCCCTGGCGTAGAGCTCCACCTACCCTCTCTCCCACCGGCAAGTGTATCTTGCTTCATGGAGGAACTCAAGTTTTGTTGTTCCATTTTCTTCCTCACGAGATTCTAAGACACTTTAGTACTTAGCACTTTTAATTTCCATGTCTCATTTCGTGTAGATCTAAGCTTGTTACATTTTTGAATTTCTTCGGTTTTGATCTATTAAACCTTGTTATTTTCAAGTTTTGAGTGTTCCAGGTGGTAGAGAATTTTGTTCTACCCCATTTTGACCTATGGAAGTCCGAGTTCTGACCTTAGATGATGGATTTATGGCGCCTGGAAGAAATGGCTTTCATGGTTCTTCTACTCAGAAAAATAGAGAAGAAGAACAGAACTTAGCCGCATGAACTTAGCCACATGAACTTAGCCGCATGAACTTGATTCCCCTTGCTGCATATGCATGTTTCCCCTTAGCCGCATGGCCTTCACCCGCATGACTCAAGTTAGCTCCAGCCGCATGAGCTTGTTCCCCTACTGCCGCATGAGCCCGTTCCTTCCGAGCCGCATGACTCTCATTTGTCCCTGTCGCGTAAGACCCACATATATTGCCGCATAGCTCTTATAGCTGAGCCGTATGGCTTCGGTTGGCCTTAGCCGCATGGCTTTGGTTCCCTGAGCCGCATGAGCCCCTACCGCATAAGCCTGCTGTCCTTGACCGCATGCGCCCTTTTTCTCCAGCCGCATGAGCCCGATCTCCCCTAGCCGCATGCGCCCGTTCTCCCTTGGCCGCATGAGCCCGAACTCCCTTGGCCGCATGAGCCCGTTCTTCCCGAGCCGTATGAGCCCTTAACCCCTAGCCCCTTTCATGCGCCCCTTTTTTCCCGGCCGCATGAGCATGCTCCCCCTCCCGAGCCGTATGAGCCCGTCCTGCTTAGCCGCATGCTCTTTCTATAGCCGTGCACTCCTTTTATCATGTTGAGTTGTTATATGATGCTTTTGTCTCATGACCCTCTGTGTAACTTGGGTCCTTTGATAGAATGCTTGTACCATGTTAATTCTGAATATGTTCCACGACACGATAGTGACCCATCGTGTTGCACTCTTGACAAAGTAACATGACATGATAGTGGTCCGTCGTGACATACTCCTGACAAGTAAACCTGACATGATATACCCCGATATGCTGTTACGACGGCTAGTATGACATGACAAGAATGAATGGCCTGGACACCGTGAGCGATTGTGCTTGTATAAATGAACCAGTATTGTCTTGCATCATGTCTAGGACAGGGACCCCTGAGTACCACGGTCAGGGGTACCTACTGAAATTGACTAAGGCTAATAACTAGAATAATCCAGTAGTCATGAAGAGATTTTCCAGCTACAGGCAATCCCGTTATCTGGGCGCACAAGTGGACTTGTAGCCTGCCGACGAGTAGGGCACATTTTCAGCACACTGACATGTGTTGCACCCTTCATGAACGGATATTCGACCTGGATAACCTGGATGGTCTGCAGGGCTTGTGGCTGTTGGAATGATCTCATTGCACCTTGCTAGTAACTAGGCCTGTGATAACCCTAGTTAGTTAAAGTATCAAGCCGTACTCATTGCTTGGCCGTAATTGATTGGATGGAGTCTAACCCAGTATAGTCTTGTCCTGATCCTGTACAAGATTGCTACATGACCCGAATGCTTGTGTTTTACCTTATCGATAAATGGTGGAAAACCCAGTTCCATTCAGACGAAAAGTTATAACCCCGGTCCTTGTTTGGTTTAAGGGTTGTAACTTGGTTATCTGAATAGTTCCATGGTTATCTTATCGTATATCATCATAATTTTTCTATAATTCTAGTTTTTTATATTATTATATTTTATGCTAATTGCTGGTTTTAGTTCTTAAGTGAAGCCTCCTTTGTGGCACTTGCTCTTTCTGGGATCTGACCCAGCTGGTTTTGTATGGCCAGATACCGGAGTAGCTCCAGAGGATCTATCTATCTTCCTGCCAGATGGTGACCACCAGGCGTAACCAAGGCAATGAGTGTGTTTCCCTTTTGTTCTCCCACTTTATTGTAAAAATATTCTTGAGGCGTTTAGCCGGCGAGCACGTGTTAGCTCGTATTGCTCTTTACTCACTGTCTGCCTACGGGCTGTAACATGATTGACAAATCCTAGGGTTGATCATGTATGACTAAAACTCCTGCTAGTCTTCACATCTTGTAAGGACTAGCTTCATGATCATCCAAATATGTAATATATATGGGACACCTTACTATTATATATTTGATGCTCTAACATCTTGTAGCTGCTTTTACTTGCTTGAGATTGAGACAATAGGCTTGTTCATGACCATAAGAGACTGATGGCTTATAGTTAAACCATCATGTATCTAGACAGCCGTGACCGTATAGTGGGGTGGGTAGTACTTCAATATGCGTAGCTGGCTATGTTCGCCCCCGCTCTCTAGTATTCTGGCTCTGGGGCATTACAGTCTGGTGCTGGAGGTGGTAATTATCACGCTGTTCCTTCTTCCAACAATTCTAATCAGCCTATCAATTTTCAAACATCAGGGGATGCTAATGAGGCTGTGAAACTCCTGCGTATTCAGTTTGAGGCCTTCAAGCAGAAGGATGGCCTACAAAGATTTGGCATAAAACAACTGTATCCTACAGAATGGAAGGAGGTTCCATTCCCTCCTAAATACAAGCTTCCAACCATTATGTTGTTTGACGGCAACACTTCTCCAAGTCATTACATCAATCACTTTGAAGTGATGACTGACCAATTATAGCCAAATGATGCTCTCCTTACCAGAGTGTTCGTCGGTTGTTTAGTCGGCGCAGCATACGACTGGTATCGTAGTTTGCCAGATGGCTGCATAACTTCTTTTGCTGGTTTCAAGCAAATATTCTTGGAACGGTTTTATGAGGGAGTCAACGACATGACAATGTCTGCCCTCATTCAGATCAAACAAAGGCACAATGAATCCACAGAGAGTTTCATTGAAAGATTTTGCCGAGAGGTACTTAAAATGCCTTTGGAAACTCCATCTGCTATAACCATAGACACCTGCAAATCAAACTTGTTGCCTATTATCAGTATGTGGACGGGATCTACACAATTCCAGGATTGACCTTCTTTCATTGTGAATGCCAAGGCGGCAGAGGTCAGTGCCAAAAAGTTCAAACAGTTAGGAGTTTAAATGACTCATCCTAACCAGGATGAACATTCTACACCCGGAGGTAATAATCGCCAGAATAACCGTAAGGGTAAAAAAATACTGGTCATCAATCTCGAGGGCAAGGAGTCATTGGCTGTCAATGTTGCTCAGACAGCACCCACTCCATCAGCACCACCACAGAAGATACCTCATCTGAAAGAAGAGTATTCTTTTGATGAAGATGATACTTTAAGCATCTTCGATTGCTTGATCAAAAGCAATAAGCTTCAACTGCCAGAGGCAAAACAGCCAGAAGCAGTAGGTAAAATCGATCACCCTAAATACTGTGTTTATCACAGATTTATAGGGCATCCAACCAGAGCATGCTACATGCTCAAAGGAAAAATTCAGGAGATGGTCAACTCTGGAGCAATTACTCTTCAGCAAGATGAAAAGACAGTGACTTCTAATGTGGTTTCTCTACAATTTGGTGATTTTTCACCACAACTTGTACAAGATGGTGTTGTCCCTATTCCAAGGACTACTCTCGAGATCATGAATCTTCCACCTCCACAAAATGAGGGTCTCGTTCCACTATCGACTGACAGAGGAGAGATTATGTGGATTCACCCAGATCTGGTAGCATATTTTGAAACGCCTTCTTCTTCTAAGCAAAAGAAACACTCCAAATCCAAATCCAAGAATTGTAACATGGTATCCTTTGAACCAAAAGTAGAAGAAGAAATTCTAATGGACACTAGATCTGGAAAACCCTATCTTCGAGAATATCCCAAAAATCAAGATAATCCTGTCTCATCTCCTGATGCTCCTCCTACATCGTCTGCTCCTGCTGAAAATATACTATCTACATCCCTGCCGGTGGTTTAACAAACTCCTTCTAAACCGACACTAGCAGACAGGGGAAAACAACATGTCCGTTTTGACAAAGCACTGAAGAATTTCTCATCTCTTGGACTTGAAAAGCCATATAATTTTGACATATTGGCTCAATTAGCCAATACTCCAGCAAGATTGTCAATCTTCGAACTCCTATGTCTCTCAAAAGAAACTCGAGAGACGTTAAGTAAAGCTTTGATGCAGGCTGATGCTTGTCGTACTCTTCTTAAAAAGCCTGAAAATGAGCCAGTCAGTTGTGCACATTGTCATAGTGTGAAACCCGATTTCTGGATTTAGATTAATTATTGGATATTTAGATTAATTAGGATTATTAGTTTAGATTAGATTATTATTATTATTATTATTATTATTATTATTATTATTATTATTATTATTATTATTATTATTATTATTTGTTAGCTAGGTTTCCTAGAATAATTAAATGATTAATTAGTAACTATTAAATCCTAGCCCAACCAAAGCCCAATGACTTAAAGCCCACCAAACTAGACTGAACCCAACTTAACCAATGACTTAACTCATTCAACCCACAACCCCCACTCACTGCTCATATCCACAAATCTCTCTCCACTACCTGCACTCCTCTCCTCTCCTTTACGTAAGTTTCTCTCAGAAACATTGAGATCTCACAGAACCTTCACCATTCTTCCTCCACTCAAACCCACACAACTTCCTCCTCCCTTCTCCGTTTTCCATTCCGGAGCCATCCCCGCGCTCCTCTCGCCGCCCTCTCTGAATCCAGACCCCACTTCTTCCATTTCCGAACAGTAGACCGTCGCCCGCCCGGCAGCAGCCAGCCGCCCGTCGCCGTCCGCCAGCCCCGGTTCCACGCGCCTTCGCCCACGTGTCCGCCCGCGTGCGCGCACGTGTCCGTGCTCGTCAATCCCGACGTTGTTCCGAGTCTGAGGCCTCCCTTCGGTACTCCTTCGTGCAAGTTTGGGTAACCCCCTTTCCTCTTTTTCCACCTTCTGTTGGTTCTCAGAACCCATTTGAGTTTCTGGCCTAGAAATAGCCTCTGTAGATTCGGAATAGGTTCTATTGATATTTAATTAGGTTCTGTGGTTTGATAATTTATCTTTTTGTGATGTAAATTAGTAATGTTGTAATAATAATCATTTTAGGAAACCTTATATATACATTATTGGTTTTAATTGATTTGTAGCTCAATCTTCATAATTTAAAAGGTGGTTTAAAATGATTTAAGTTGATTAAATATATAGTTAGGATTATCTTTAAATTTAATGTTAAGTTGTAGAGCTTTTTTTAAACCAAATAATGATTTAATATTTTGTTTACAAAATATTAGTTAAATAAATATTCGTTTAAAAGTTATTTTCTTTAAAATAAAAGTTTGGTTAAGTAAATAGTATAATAAAAATTAAACTTCGTTAAATGATTATAAATATGGTATGTTTTACCCTTTTAGAGATAAATTTTAATCAAAAGGTTTTATAAATAGAATAATATAATAAAAACTAATATTTATTTAAAAAGGTTATTTTGGGTAATGGTAATTGGTATTAAAATTCGAAAACCTTTTTATATTAACTTTAAACCATTATTTTGGTAAGAAAAAAATGTGCTTTGCGCATTAATTATTATTTTAATATTTAAAGGTGATTATTCTAAGTAATTTATGGAAATGTCTAAAAGATATATTTTTACGAAAATTATTTTGATTAAATAACTAAACTTTATAAATAATTTCTATTTCGAAATGCTATGTCAATAAAATTTATGTTTCCTACAAAATTACTAAATTCTAGAGATTCATTTTTTTAAAGTAAATTTTCCAATTAATTATTATTTATGACAAAAACCTATTTTTAAAATCCTGGTCTTTGCAAACGGTTTATTAAATTGGTTTCCTGATTGGTTTTAAGTATTTGTTTTATTGGTTTCCGTATCCCTTAGGCGACGATCGTATCGGTCGGATGAGCCTCGGCGAAACGCAAATGCTACGGGACACTCCTGTGCGTTGAGGCGTTAGTCAGCAACATGAGATTGCATGACCAAGTCTGAGACTTACCTATATTTTATATTCTATAAATTATTTAGAACTCGTTACTGGTATTTTTCATATTTTGAGTGCAGGGCCTCGGCCTCCTGAATAGACCGCTTCCTGACATTCAGAGTTCGCCAGCAAATTTTAATATTTAATTAATTTATGTAAATAGTTGTAAGGGCATAAGCCCAGTTTTCTATTTATTTTATGTGACCCTGTATTGTGTAGCGTAAATTTTACTTTCTTTTCTGGGTTGGTTGTTGGCGTAGCTAAGCGCATAATTTAAATGGGTACTAATTATTTTATATGAAAACAAATAAGGGTTTGTCACATTAAGTTAACGAATCAAGACTCCTGTAAATAATTAATAAGTTCATGTTTTCTCATTTAAAAGAAAAAGCCTAGTTATATATATATATATATATATATATATATATATATATATATATATATATATATATATATATTTATATATATATATATATATATTTTAAAAAAAGCCTTGTATTTAAAAGAAAAAGTATATATATATATATATATATATATATATTTAAAAGAAAAAGCCTTGTATTTTATATATATATATATATATATATATATATATTTTATATATATATAAAAAAAAAGCCTTGTATTTTATATATATATTTTATATATATATATATATATATATATATATATATATATATATATATATATATATATATATATATATTTTATATATATATATATATATTTTATATATATATATATATATATATATATATATATATATATATATATATATATATATATACATGGTTTTGCCAAATTAACCGGTAATTGCTATTTTTCCCAATTAATCAGTAACCGACTTATTCAATTAAAATGATAACGAACGTAGATTGCGACGTTAGACAATTTTCGGTAGATTAATTAATAACTTAAAATATGACTAGGATCTGCTTCTAGAGATTGTAACTAGCACACCTAGAATGGTTTCATTATGGTTCTAAGTTAAGGTTCTCAACTGTAGGATCTCGGAGACGTACTTGACTTCCTCCTCGGTACCGACACTCCCGATCCAGTCAATTAACAAAGGCAAGTTACGGTTATGTTTCTTGCATTTTATTTAGTAATTGTCACGTTGCATGTTTAAACCACATTGCTACACGGAACCCTCTCCTAGGGTTCAAATATTGATTGATATTGATTGTGGGGATTGGAAGAATTGTGTAACGTTTATGACCAATACCCCCCATATTGCATGATTGTGCGAGCTTACCCCTCTTACACACGGGGATAAGCCATATCGCGTCACTAGGACGCTATTGTATAACCCAAGCCGGTCATAGACGATTACACATTCAAATCACATTGTTTTTAAATTGTTAAATTGCTGGAAAATATTGTTTCAACTGTTTAGCCTGCACTTTTCTATTATTATTTGAAATGTGAGATACATATTCGTACTTGCTCCCTCCTGACTGGAGACCCACATTTTTAGGTGACATTGAGGATGCTGAGTTATTGTATAAGTATTGTATCCTGTGGTGTTGCCAGAATCCCCCTTGGAGGATGCAGAACCTGAGGCCGATAAGCCGACCGCCTAGCTAGTTGTCTTCCAGTTTTCTAGTTTTATTGTTTTGGAGTTTGTTAATTTGAATTCAGTACCTTGTTTCAGTTCTTCCATTTCCAGTTGTACTTTTCAATTGTTGAATAAAAGTTTTAAAATTTTCGTATATACAAGTTGTGACAAATGTATAGATGTGGTTGTGAATACCTGCATATAAAACAGCTTATTGCCGCCGTCTCACAACGGTGCAGGCTGGGCATGATCCGGTTCGACCTAAATAATTTTGGGATTGGGTCGTGACATATTTTTAGTGGTGGCCCATGCAAGTCCAATCAACAACTTAAGTGAACATACCTAGAAACAATTAGAACACTAGAACATTAATTTGTCATAACATAGGACCAAAATATATTATAAATAAATATTTTGTTTGTTATAGACTGGTAGGCTACCTTGCTTATGTTTTGCATCCTAAACCTTATCCAGCATAGGCCGATTGTATGGTGGTCTATTTTACTATCTACTTTAGTTTCTAGATTTTATATATCTTTTAGTGTCCCTTGGCTTTCAGAGGTTATTTTCCTCCATATCCTTATCATACTCTAGCATTCATTAGCATCCATACTCTTTTGTTATTTATGGATTATGATTAGATTTTTCCCAATCTCCTTCTTCAACAAACCTATTTCAAAATTTTCAATTAGTTGATCAAATCATACTTCTCTATCTTTATTTAGAATCTAGATCAATTTTACTATTTAGAGTTTCAAATTTGCCTTTAGCAAACTTGGTAAACTTTTATCTATCCAGAATATTTTTACGACTAGTGAATGCAACCATTTATCTTGACTTTATTTTCAATTGACTTTCTTGGGACCAATTCCGAACCAAATTCTTCTGGAACCATAAAGCTCAAGGTTAATTATTACCAAAAGAATTGGTTCAACTTAGCTTGTTCACGAATCTTCCAAGGGAATTATTTTCCAAAAAATAATCCCAATATTGATTGATATTTTCTAAGTTATTGCAAGTACCGAAAATATTTTTATTTGTTGATTTCCTCCACTCAACCTGAAACCTTACTCTATCTAAGAACTTCTTGATCAGTTCAAGGCCTATAAAGCTTTTAAACTCAATGCTTGAGTATCATGAAGCACGAACGGTCAGAGAATTGATTCCATCCTAATATTGAATTTCCTTTAGTCATTGAAAAACTTTTTGAATTGTTGAATTAATCCTTTGAAATTTCCATGGACAAAGTCAAGAAAATATTCAATGACCTAATATGGCTTCGCACATATGCGTCGCAACCATCTATTTGAATTATAGAAACTGTGAGTATACTACAGCCAGTTGCGCACTGGTGGGACATAGACTCTAAGTTGAAGTGATTCAGGTATTGATAGGTTTTTTTGGATATTATTGAGACTACGTCCTAAATGCATCAAATTTGTCTCCTTTGTTGTTCAGCAAGAAATGGATAACGTTGATAGACTACTCGAAAACCTATTACTATTCAAGTTATGGAGCCAAAATTTTACTGCAGTCAGGTGCACTCTGGCGAGGCATGAATTTGAGGCAAAGTGACTTCGGATATATTTGGGTTTTCGAATATTATTCAGATTATATCCATAACATGGTTGCCTTTTTAGCACCATCAAATTTTCTGATTTATGCCGATTAGAGGATTTACATTTCTAGCAGTTGTCTCCATTTTCAGAAACATCTTATCACAACTAGGAAGAATAGTTTTCCAATGAAATTCTACTTGATTTTTTCTAGAATTTATTAGGACCATATCAATTTGTATTGCCTCAATTCCTTCCAAGGTTCAATTTTAGTATGTTGCACATATTTTATGGATAGTTATATATTTTGCTGCTATATATAAAGCAGATTGATAGTTATATGCGAGGAAAACCTAGATAGTTACCTACCAACCTTATTATATTATTCAGGTAAGAGCATCCTTAGAGGATCAGTATTCTTCTAATGAGATTAGATAGCTAAAGGGTAGAGAAGGTAGAAGAATACCTTGAGCAAGCTAGCCTTGAGGGAATGGTATATCTAGCTTATGACTTATTTGGAATAGAATCTTTAGTAGTGTTCGCTAGTGTCTAAACCTCATTCAAAAATGATGGTATTTGACGATTTTGAGTTTTATGCTTAAAGGAAGAGTTACTGAAGATAAAGGAAGACGTAGGTAGAGTTAGCGAGGAAAGTATAGAATTTGGTAATGTTCTCCCATGAAGAAAGTGAATTTGGATTATATATATAACATGAGAATATAATGATCAAGTAAAGGAACACTTGACGAGGATCAACTTTTATGATTAGATGACTACTATACCTAGAAGGAACGGATATAGCCATGGAAGGAATAATACGAGCAATGGAATGATAGGTTCTAGAGAAGGAATAAGTAGAGAGGAATTGAGATAAGACCATTGGCATACAACTTTGGAAAGGAGCAATTAAATTTGCAATTTCTACCAAACATTGGAGGCTCATATTGGTTATGGTAAGAACGATTGGGATTCTGTGGTATTTTGCTAATGTGTTTGGATGAGAACGATTGATAGGTGCATAGTTATAGATTAAAATTGATTAATGATTATAATTCTGTCAATTGATTTCAAGAATTGAAAATTCTCGAATATAGGTCATGGATCAACTTAAAGAATTTCCTAAGGATTTACTATGGAAAGGGAAGATTGTAATTTTGAAGTAGTCAGTTTTGGAAGAATGGCTGACAATTGGAAGTTGATGTCTGTAAAATGCTTTGATCGAGAGGCATACTTGAATTTGAAATACATTTGGCATATGAGTTAAATACAACGACGGATGAAAATTTGATTTAGGTGATTTATGATTCCAAATAGAGTAGTTCTAATACCTTGGCGGCTGTCTTAGTTTTCTGTAAATACTTAGAGTTCAACTAGTTTAGCAAGTTAGAAATTAGATTTTTGCATGGGGTATTAATAAGATTGTTATTTTGTAAGTTATTTTTCCCACATATCATATCTTTGATCCTTGAAATAGTGATACGATATTTTTTCTACCCTCTTTGATGATCACTCAGTCCTCAATGGAACTATCTTATCCGATTACATTCTAATCATAGATATATTATTCTAATCATCCTCGCTATCCTCCCATCATACAACTTGTTGAATTCTCCTTAGTCATAAACCCTTATATCCCATTCCAATTTGATCTGGAATATTTAGTCCCTTAACTCAGAAGATTTTATTACTTTCTGCCTTCTCAATAAACTGTGGACATTCGCTTCTTTCTTGTCTTTTCTGTTTCACGAGACCTTATTTGATTTTCTTCTATTTTATGATCATAGTTGTACCTAAATTTTCTCGTGCCTAAAATAATTTTTGATCACAACAACAATCTAACCTTATCTCAGATCATATCATGATAATTCTGAACGTGTCGATATTTTATCATTGTACCTAGTGATCATGTCTAGAATCCGATCGTGCCTGATCATTTAAATTCCATATTTGATCAAGGTTAAGTGATTTTGATTGTACCCCGGCCCTTATCTTTGAAATTTTGAGGACAAAATTTTCTAAGGAGGGAAGGTTGTGAAACCCGCTTTCTGGATTTAGATTAATTATTGGATATTTAGATTAATTAGGATTATTAGTTTAGATTAGGTTATTATTATTATTATTGTTATTATTATTATTTTTATTATTATTATTATTATTATTATTATTATTATCGTTATTATAGATTAATTGTTAGCTGGGTTTCCTGGAATAATTAAATGATTAATTAGTAACTATTAAATCCTAGCCCAACCAAAGCCCAATGACTTAAAGCCCACCAAACTAGACTGAACCCAACTTAACTAATGACTTAACTCATTCAACCCACAACCCCCCACTCACCGCTCAGATCCACAAATCTCTCTCCACTACCCGCACTCATCTCCTCTCCTTTACGTAAGTTTCCCCCAGAAACTTTCAGATCTCACAGAACCTTCACCATTCTTCCTCCACTCAAACCCACACAACTTCCTCTTTCCTTCTCCGTTTTCTATTCCGGAGCCATCCCCGCGCTCCCCTCGTCGCCCTCTCCGAATCCAGACCCCATTTCCCCTATTTTCGAATAGCAGACCGTCGCCCGCCCGGCAGCAGCCGGCCGTCCGTCGCCGTCCTCCAGCCCCGGTTCCACGTGCCTTCGCCCACGTGTCCGCCCGCGTGCGCGCACGTGTCCGTGCTCGTCAATCCCGGCATTGTTCCGAGTCCGAGGCCTCCCTTCGGTACTCCTTCGTGCAAGTTTGGGTAATCCCCTTTCCTCTTTTTCCACCTTTTGTTGGTTCTCAGAACCCATTTGAGTTTCTGGCCTAGAAATAGTCTCTGTAGATTCGGAATAGGTTCTATAGATAATTAATTTGGTTCTGTGGTTTGATAATTTAGCTTTCTGTGATGTAAATTAGTAATGTTGTAATAATAATCATTTTAGGAAACCTTATATATACATTATTGGTTTTAATTGATTTGTAGCTCAATCTTCATAATTTAAAAGGTGGTTTAAAATGATTTAAGTTGATTAAATATATAGTTAGGATTATCTTTAAATTTAATGTTAAGTTGAAGAGATTTTTTTTAAACCAAATAATGATTTAATATTTTGTTTACAAAATATTAGTTAAATAAATATTCGTTTAAAAGTTATTTTCTTTAAAATAAAAGTTTGGTTAAGTAAATAGTATAATAAAAATTAGACTTCGTTAAATGATTATAAATATGGTATGTTTTACCCTTTTAGAGATAAATTTTAATCAAAAGGTTTTATAAATAGAATAATATAATAAAAAGTAATATTTATTTAAAAAGGTTATTTTGGGTAATGGTAATTAGTATTAAAATCCGAAAACCTTTTTATATTAACTTTAAACCATTATTTTGGTAAGAAAAAAATGTGTTTTGCGCATTAATTATTATTTTAATATTTAAAGGTGATTGTTCTAAGTAATTTATGCAA
Organism: Iris pallida; assembly: GCA_029216955.1. Lineage (NCBI taxonomy): Eukaryota > Viridiplantae > Streptophyta > Magnoliopsida > Asparagales > Iridaceae > Iris > Iris pallida. Next base: position 2,368,019 of record JANAVB010018000.1, on the reverse strand, counting down.
ATGTCTAAAAGATATATTTTTACGAAAATTATTTTGATTAAATAACTAAACTTTATAAATAATTTCTATTTCGAAATGCTATGTCAATAAAATCTGTGTTTCCTACAAAATTACTAAATTCTAGAGATTCATTTTTTTTAAAGTAATTTTTCCTATTAATTATTATTTATGACGAAAACCTATTTATAAAATCCTGGTCTTTGCAAACGGTTTATTAAATTGGTTTCCTGATTGGTTTTAAGTATTTGTTTTATTGGTTTCCGTATCCCTTAGGCGACGACCGTATCGGTCGGATGAGCCTCGGTGAAACGCAAATGCTACGGGACACTCCTGTGCGTTGAGGCGTTAGCCAGCAACATAAGATTGCATGACCAAGTCTGAGACTTACCTATATTTTATATTCTATAAATTTATTTAGAACTCGTTACTGGTATTTTTCATATTTTGAGTGCAGGACCTCGGCCTCCTGAATAGACCGCTTCCCGGCATTCAGAGTTCGCTCGCAAATTTTAATATTTAATTAATTTATGTAAATAGTTGTAAGGACATAAGCCCAGTTTTCTATTTATTTTCTGTGGCCCTGTATTGTGTAGCGTAGATTTTACTTTCTTTTCTGGGTTGGTTATTGGCGTAGCTAGGCACATAATTAAAATGGGTACTAATTATTTTATATGAAAACTAATAAGGGTTTGTCACATTAAGTTAATGAATCAAGACTCCTGTAAATAATTAATAAGTTCATGTTTTCTCATTTAAAAGAAAAAGCCTAGTTTTATATATATATATATATATATATATATATATATATATATATATATATATATATATATATATATATATATTTAAAATACAAGGTTTTGCCAAATTAACCGGTAATTGCTATTTTTCCCAATTAATCAGTATCCGACTTATTCAATTAAAATGATAACGAACGTAGATTGCGACATTAGACAATTTTTGGTAGATTAATTAATAACTTAAAATCTGACTAGGATCTGCTTCTAGAGATTGTAACTAGCACACCTAGAATGGTTTCATTATGGTTCTAAGTTAAGGTTCTCAATTGTAGGATCTCGGAGACGTACTTGACTTCCTCCTCGGTACCGACATTCCCGATCCAGTCAATTAACAGAGACAAGTTACGGTTATGTTTTCTTGCATTTTATTTAGTAATTGTCAAGTTGCATGTTTAAACCACATTGCTATACGGAACCCTCTCCTAGGGTTCAAATATTGATTGATATTGATTGTGGGGATTGGGAGAATTGTGTAACGTTTATGACCAATACTCCCTATATTGCATGATTGTGCGAGCTTACCCCTCTTACACACGGGAATAAGTTGTATCGCGTCACTAGGACGCTATTGTATAACCCATGCCGGTCATAGACGATTACACATTTAAATCACATTGTTTTTAAATTGTTAAATTGCTGGAAAATATTGTTTCAACTGTTTAGCCTGCACTTTTTCATTATTATTTGAAATGTGAGATACATATTCGTACTTGCACCCTCCTGACTGGAGACCCACATTTTTAGGTGACATTGAGGATGCTGAGTTATTGTATAATAGCTATTATGACCCGGTATTGTATCCTGTGGTGTTGCCAGAGTCCTCCTTGGAGGACGCAGAACCTGAGGCCGATGAGCCGACCGCCTAGCTAGTTGTCTTCCAGTTTTCTAGTTTTATTATTTTGGAGTTTGTTAATTTGAATTCAGTACCTTGTTTCAGTTCTTCCATTTTCAGTTGTACTTTTTAATTGTTGAATAAAAGTTTTAAAATTTTTGTATATACAAGTTGTGACAAATGTATAGATGTGGTTGTGAATACCTGCATATAGAACAGCTTACTGCCGCCGTCTCACAACGGTGCAGGCTGGGCATGATCCGGTTCGACCCAAATAATTTTGGGATCGGGTCGTGACACATAGTGTATTTGAGTTAATGCCCAATATTACCTTTACACAAGATGACATATTGTTAGAAGACAATCGTCATAATCGTCCTCTTTATTTTATGGGGTATGTGGATACCATGCAAGTTGATCGTATTCTGATTGATCCAAGGTCTGCTCTTAGTATCATGCCAAAGTCTTTTCTAGATGCTTTGAAGATCCCAGTGCATAATCTTTCTACAACTATCACTACCATCTTGGGGTTCAATCAAGGAAGAAGTGAACCTTTGGGGAAGATACGCCTAAAACTTCAAATTGGTAATCTTCGTACAAAGGTGACCTTTTATGTAATTGACAATCATGGCTCATACAATGCTTTGTTAGGAAGGCCATTCCTCCACGAACATAACATTGTACCTTTTACTCTCCACCAATGTTTCAAATATGTGGATGGTAATGGAGAAGTCCAGAAAGAGGTTGCAGATCTGAATCTTTTCAAAGGAGTTGAAGCATACTGTAACGATTCTCGCATGTACAAAGAGGAATTCATGAAGGTGGTACTGGCAATGGACACAGATAAAGAACAGAAAAGTATACCAAATAATACTCTGGTGATCCCTGTCAAAGGGCGTACTTTCTGTCCTCAGTCTTCCAAACTACTGACTATCTATCTTCCTTCCCACGAGAAGCAGCCTATTGGTGATGGCCAGGAACAAAGGGAGATCACCTCTTCTGAGCCGCTTGTAATCGACCTTCGTCGTAAAAAGCCCCCTCCTCCTTCTCGCTCTTCTTCTCCTCCTCTTGTCATCAATCTGACTAAGTCCGCTAAGGCTAAAGGTCCTGTTGTAAATGATTGTGTAAAAATCAATAAAGCATCTCCTTTGCAGTATATTGATGTCTCTTACTATACTTAATGTTATTTGGATATGCTAGATGGCTTTGAACCACTTACAATAGGAGTCGTATCATCTCTACGAAATATAGTATCATTGGATTCAATACAAGAATCATACTTCTTAGTTCCGTCTCGAAAGAAAGATGAAAAGCCCATACTTTTTAATAAAAGAGAAGAACAAAAAGTCATGCTCTATAATGATAATGGAGATGATACAGGAAGACTACAACTACGTCGCTATAGTCCCCAGTCCAAAGCAATCATCCGTAAAATAGGCTATGATTTCAGAACAGGCCTCAACAACGGCAAAGGAAGGCGGACTCCCCTTCGTATCTCTATTCCAAAAGGAAAATTGCAACAATATCACAGTAAATCGAAGCATGGTTTAGGTTACACTTCACCACTTCCGACTCCAGAACCTTCCGAATCTAACGAAGAAGAACGATCTAACTCTTCTGCTTCCATCTCATGGGATTCTGATACCAGCATTGGTCATGTTCATCGGATAACAATATCTTCTAATATGGTGTCTGCCGAATTCTCGGAAAATGATGAAGATGACATTGAACAAGCTCCTGAAGTGGACCCTTGGGCACAAAGGATGGACAATCAGTGGGAACTTCATTTTAAACAACGAGAACCACCTACTGAGGATCAACTAGTCCAAATCAATATTGGAGAGGAAGGCGTATCACGACTAATCTTCATTAGCAAGAATCTCCTTGAGAATGACAAACAAGAATTAATTTACCTTATTCGTGAATATATTGATGTCTTCGCCTGGAGTTATGAAGATATGCTGGGATTAGATCCTCAAGTTGCAACTCATAAGATTAACATCCTGCCAAATGCTAAGCCAGTCAAACAACAACAACGGTGATTCAAGCCTGAAATGATGGATACAATTGATGATGAAGTCAAAAAGCTCATAGCTTGCAGTTTTATCAGAGAAGAATAACATCCTGACTGGGTAGCCAACGTTGTACCAGTTTTGAAGAAGACCGGAAAGGTTCAGGTTTGTATAGACTTTCGGATCTCAATGATGCTTGCCCTAAAGATGAATTCCCTCTCCTAATTACTAATATCATGATCGACAATACTTGTGGATTCGAACGAATTTCTTTCATGGATGGATTTTCTGGATATAATCAAATCCGGATGAATCCTGAAGATGAAAAACACACTTCATTTCGTACTCCTCGCGGAGTATATTATTATACAGTCATGGCGTTCGGTCTTAAGAACACGGGTGCAACTTACCAGCCGGCTATGAGTACTATCTTTCGAGATCATTTACGAAAGACCGTCGAAAGCTATGTTGACGATATTGCTGCCAAAAGTCGTCTAAAGAAAGATCACATTCAAGATTTAAGAACTATTTTTAATCTAATGCGCCAGCATCAACTCAAAATGAACCCCACCAAGTCTTTCTTTAGTGTCTCTAGTGGCAAATTTCTTGGCTTCGTCATTACCTCTAAGGGTATACACGTTGATCCCGAGAAGATCAAAGCCATTCAAGAGACGCGTCCTCTACGCAACCTAAAAGAGCTACGAGGATTCCAAGGTCGACTTGCGTACATCAGGTAGTTTATTTCGAAGTTATCTGGACGTTGCAGACCATTTACTCAGTTAATGAAGAAAGATGTATCTTTCATCTGGACAAAAGAATGTCAACAAACATTTAATGACATAAAGCAGTATTTAATGAGTCCACCGGTTCTTGTGCCACCAATTTCAGGAATACCCTTCTTGATGTATGTCCGCGCAATGGATCATTCATTAGGGGCTTTGCTAGCTCAAAAGAACAAAGAATGTCATGAACAAGCCAGCTACTACCTTAGTCGAACGATGATTGGAGCTGAATATCGTTATAGTCTGGTAGAGAATGAATGCTTAGCCTTAATGTTTGCTATTCAAAAGACAAGGAATTACATCATCGGCCAAACTATTCATGTTATTTCCCGAGTTAATCCTCTTTGGGTCTTAATGAAGAAGCCAAGTACACTCAATTCCAGGCTTGCTATATGGGCCATATTATTAGCACAATATGATATGGTTTATGTTCCTCAAAAGTCTGTGAAAGGTCAAGCACTTGCTGACTTCTTAGCAGCTCATCCCGTCCCTGAAACATCTAAACTTTATGATGAAATTCCAGATGAGATATTGGAATCAAAAGTAATCTCAGAAGAATTCCCTACTTGGCGGTTGTTCTTTGACGGAGCATCCAGAATTGGACTAGGAGGTACTCTTGTTGCTGGAGTGGGAATTATTCTCGTTTTACCAGATGGATTAGCTATTCAAAGGGCTTATTCTTTAGACGAATCATGCTCTAACAATGTAGCAGAATACAATGCCTTACTCATTGGACTCCAATTAGCCAAACAATTGGATATTGAATATCTTGAAGTATATGGTGACTCTAAGTTGATTGTTAATCAGGTTAGAGGCATATATGAAGTTCGACATCAAGATTTGGTACCATACCATGAAGCAACAACCAGGATAGCTTCTTCATTCAAAGGGTTCTTCATCGAACATGTACGTCGCGTATGCAATACAGAAGCAGATGCCTTAGCTAGCCTAGCTGCGGTATTGGCAGTTCCAGTCAAAAGACAACAAATGGTTGTTATCTCTAATAGAGAACTATTTTGTGTTGAAAATAACCACAACATTGAATTCAGCAATCTAACTAAAGTTAATATCATTAGCGAGGACTGGAGGTTAATTTTGAGATGTCTTACTGGTGATGAAGCAAAGTAGATATTACGCGAAGCTCATGATGGCGTTTGTGGAGCACATCAGCCTGATCCTAAACTATATGATCGTATTCGACGTATGGGCTACTACTGGCCCTCTATGGTATCAGATGCTATTGACTATACAAGAAAATGTCGTGCATGTCAGATTCATGCAGATTTTATTCACCAACCGTCCGAATTTCTTTACCCGACTGATGCTTCATGGCCCTTCGAAGCTTGGGGCATGGATATAATTAGCCCTATCAATCCTCCTTCGTCTAAAGGACATCGGTTCATCTTGGCTATAACCGATTATTTCTCCAAGTGGGCAGAAGCTATACCTTTGGCTGAAGTAAAGACTAGTAGTGTCATCAACTTCATCAAACATCATGTGATATACAGATTTGGTGTCCCTCGCCGAATCATCCATGATTATGGGACACAATTCATCAGCCAGAAGTTTAATAGGTTCTGTGATGACAACAAAATCAATAATATCGCCTCTACGGCCTATAATCCTGCAGCTAACGGGTTAGCTGAAGCATTCAACAAGACCATTATCAAACTCCTTAAAAAGTTTGTCTCTATTAACAAACGTAATTGGAGTGATAAACTTGGAGAGTGTCTATGAGCATATCGCACTACCGTCCGTAATCCCATAGGTTGTACACTTTTTTCCCTGGTATATGGATGTGAAGCTATCTTACCTTTGGAAATTCAAATTCCATCTTTGAGAATCGCCATTGCTAACGAGCTTACTACAGAAAACAATGATCGTCTTCGGCTTCAAGAATTAGAGGCGGTCGACGAGAAAAGGCTACTGACTCAACTGCACATCGAACTTTATCAAGCCTAGATTTCAAAAGCTTTCAATCGCAAAGTTAGAGTGCGAACATTTCAGGAAGGCGAGTTAGTTCTTACAGTCAGACGTCCTATGACTATGACACATATGAGTAAAGGCAAGTTCGAGGCAAAATGGGAAGGACCATATGTGGTAAATAAAGTTTTCTCGAATGGAGCCTATCAATTAACAGATATGGATGGCAGAGTTGCTTTGATGCCTATCAATGGCAAATTTCTCAAGAAATATCATGTATAAAAGCAAAATATACTTTATT
>JANAVB010018000.1:2278872-2358872 GCA_029216955.1 Iris pallida | reverse complement strand
AACTGTCGGCGAAGGACCAACTTCGGAAGTAGATTTCTCCTTCCTCGCTCCGTCGTTTTGCGAACCACTTATTCAGGTATGATACCAACATATACCCCTTTAATTTCCCTCAAATAGTTCGTGCCGATTCGCACCATGTGCGACGAAAAACGAGTTCCAAAATCGAGAAAAAACTCAATTTTTTGGGTTTAGAAACTGTCCCGAAACACTAACTTCGTGGCCGATTTGCGACTCGCATGTTGCAAGTTTTCAAAATCGGTTTGAAGAGACTAGGAGATAACCTATAGGGCTTTAAAATCTTTTTTGTAGAACTGAATTTCATGCACTGTACAGAAAGTTATTGATTTGTGAAGTTGGAGAAAAAACTGATTTTCAAAAGTGGATTTTTATAAAAATTATCCCGATACGCCGTCCGTCCCGTCAATCCGGATGACGTGGTCACGAACCGAAAGCATCGAAAGGTGCGTATCAACTTCGTGGTCGTGTGGGCTTTGACGGAATTCAAATTGGTCGCGTGTGCGCAACGAATTTGATGCGTATCCGTCAAAAATTTACCGTATCGGCCTTTTGCATATTTGTCAATACTTTGTGCACACTAATCAAATCACGACGAAACTTGCGCCATTGGACTCAAAATATTTTTCTGGTCCTGTATGCCAAGTTTGGTCCGATTTTGAGACTGTTGATCGGGACGCCATTTTGGCGGGCCCACAATCCCACTCAACGGGTGATTTTGTGCACAGCCCACCGGAATCCAAAATTGGACATACCGTTGCGTTCGTCTCGTCAAATCGGACCTGTATACATATTTTTTGATGACTTTAGAGACCATAGATTCTGGCACATTTTTCGGTACAAAGTGGGTCCAACGGCGGACACCATTTTGATCCAAAATTACCGTTTTGCCCCTGTGTCCAGAATTTGACTTATGGGTAGGCATTTCTAGCTAATTTGACCATTTTGAGAACGTTGGTAATGTCTGTTTCAGTACTAGGAGACAGTTGTGCGAGTTGACCGTTCGTGGCTCTTTGAGTGGGTTGTAGTTTCGATTTTCTCAGCTCAGGACGACAGGCGAGTACATTCTCTGATAGTTTTCATTGTCTTGATATCTACTATATCCGATTCAGTTGTAGTGTTATACTTGATTCTTGACACGAGGATACACGGACTAGTATACGTGAATCTCGTCATGAGATGTCATTCCTGGTTTACCTGGTATATGAGTACATTGTTCGATATTGTTTCCTGTACTTGTATAGACACCGATTTGGGAGTGGACTGGCCTCCTGCTCTTCGAATCCCGTGTCATGACCTGTCATATCTGGATTTATTATACTACTCGGGGATGGAGGAGTTATTAGAGGTTATGTGATCATTACCCTTACTTGTTTATTACTTGCGCATAGCTCCACCCTCACCACACGTAGGGTATAGCCTGACCTTATACTACTTGTGCATAGCTTTCCATTTTGGCCGGCCTGACCCCTATATTATTATACTACCTGTGCATAGCCGATCAAATGGAACAGCCTGATCTTGACCCAAGCCGATCACATAACGCTCTAATATCTCATGGCACTTTATTTTTATGTTCACATCATACCTCAGATTACTTTCTATTGTTTATATTCCAGTTTTATCTTATATCTCATACATGACATGATATCCAGTTCTCTTGTACCATTTTACTTTCAGTCTTGATATTCCATCTTGTATTTCATTATGATTGTCTCTTATATATTTGTCAATTCACATGGAACTGCTGTTGGCGTTTGTACTTGCTTATATCCTGACAGGATAACCTCCATTGTTTTTTAGAGGATTTAGATGCAGATTGCCCGACCTACGGGTTTGGCATAGATGGAGCCTACGACCAGGACCAGCCCGTGGACCCGGTGTTCGTAGAGGACGTGCCGCCAGTAGTGACCTAGTTTCACCTAGATTTTGTCTTGATTACATTCCAGTTTGATACTTTGAGACTTGTAGTATTTATTTTGGGATATTATTTTATGTCTTGGTCTCTGAACTTGTGATTGTGGCTCGATACTATTTCAGACTATTTATCTCATCTTTATCTTTATCTTTATCTTTATCATCGTGTTTATCTTCCTTAGAATTATGTGATTGAGTTATGGTTATATTCCTCCGTGCAGAGATGACAGGTTATATCATTGTGTTTTAGAGTCTATATATTCTAGATGACCTTTATAGCGTTCTACCGCTGATACTACGGCGTAGGCTGGACGTACCCACGTGCTCGTGCCCCTAAACAGGGTGCGGTCGTGACATATGTATAAAGGCTCTTCCTACCATCTAAGGAAGACCGTTCTTGAATACGGAGAGTCCTGAGCTGTCTATTTCGAGTGTCAGAATCACATGAGCTGTCTGATGTGAGTGTCAGAAGAATCCCCTCTATAGCATCCAAATCGCCAATGCCAATCCTGAAGAAGCTTACCAACCAGACTTCTGCAAACATCAACAAAGAAAGAAGATTTAGCAAAAATCTAGTAAACTGCGCACCTTTTGATCAACAGGCGCATATCAACATCATGTGCCTCTGACCGAAGTCAGACACTGATTGCAGTGCACGCTTATTCTCAGAAATTCAGGTGCATATCAACTGCACGCCGATCAACAGGCGCATATCAATAGTGTGCGTCGATCAACAGGCGCATATCAACATCATGAGCCTCTGACCGAAGTTAGACACTGATTGCAGTGTGTAATGCCCCGCTCCGTACGGAACATTACGCTGAGACATTGACTCAGCGAGTCGTGCTGACCGAATGAAATGTATCGATGCGAATCGATACCAGAGTTACGTTGTCCCGAGCAACACGTCAAATTAAGTCGATGCAAAGAGTTGCCTTGTCCCAAAGAATGCTTTGAGTGAATCGATGCGAAGCACCGCGTTGCCCCGAAGGATGAGTGTGTTGAATCGGCTCGAAGATTCTAAGAAATCGAATCGACCAAGGCGCAAGTCCGAATCGATGAAAGTATTGATTTTAGTTGGTTTCATATGCAGGTTATACGTTGATGTAAAAATATTATAGGTCGATCTTTTGTCATATTTAGTAAGGGGTCCGTGAAACCAAATCACCGCCTTGCGACGGATTGAGACTTGGGCACGGTAAGCAAAATCGGACGTATAATTCAATGAAGCATGAAGTGCTCGAATGGCTAAGTCATGAGAGTGGCCGTACAACAAAGTTATGAAATCGAGCCGCATCGGCTCGACGAAACGACAAAGGCGTATCGACTCAAGGTGGGAGGATTGACTTCTTTTTACTCCTTCATACGATAAGTCAAATATATCATTGTATGCTAAGTTAACCTATCGACGCCACGGGCATGGTCCGATCGGAAAGTAAATCGTAGTGTGAGTCGAACACTAAGTTAGAACAATTGAAATGAAATGTGCATCATATGCACGAGTCACTATGGGATATTGGATATCGCAAAGGCGAGCGCCTCGGTGCACAAGCCGCACGAACATGGGATAACTGTACTTGACGAGTGCCTTAGTGTACGAACTATACCGTGCCTTCGCGTACGAGTTAGAAAGGCTAGAACATGGAAAGACAATAGGCGAGCGCCCTAGCGTGTAATCTTCGAACATTGAATGCTAAGTTATAGATCATGGAAATACGGTCGAAATGTGCCTTCGTACACGAGATAATAAAAGATGGCTTCATTGCGAAAGAATACAGTTGTGGCATGAATGTGGCAGAACTGTCAGATATGACATAATGCCTCGAAAGGTGTTCGAGACCTTCGGGTCGTTCGCATGACGAGCATTGAGTTGAGGCATGATGCCATTGAATCATTGAAACGAAATATGAAACGTAAGAACACAGAAAGTTAACAGAAGAAATACGAGATGATAAAGTCTGAGTCTCAGACTCAAGACTATGTTTGGTTGTTTGAATTTGACTGCTTGAATAATAAGGGCGTTGCATGGTCGATTAGGATGGACTTGAGATTAATGTGATAATAACTCGTGCACGAGTGTTTCTCCCAAACGGTTAAATGTCGGAGCGCCCCAGAACCGCTTGGCCTAGGAGAGAATCGAATAATCTTTGTAGGCGCACATCCTTAGGACGTGTAGCACTCGTCTTATAGATGGAAAAAGCCGCAAATGATAGTATGCAACGAAAACATTTCGGTTGTTGGGACCGCAACCCACCCGTTAAATGCCGGGCAGCCCGACCAATATTGAGAAAAGAATGAGAGAAAAAGAAAGAATGAGCTCCTTTAGTCCATTCCGGCGTGGATACGCCAACGGCCTTCATATAGCTAAGGAACGATGGGTTGAAAGTGTAGGCGCATATGCGTCCCGCACACATAGATCCTGCTTAGAGTTACACTTATAACATGATAGGGAAGGAATGGGGCGTATTCACCTTACGTCGGTGCAAGGGCGAGTGCGTCGACTTGGTAAGAAGTTACGCCACGAAACAAACACGAGATTGATTGCTTGCCTATTTTAATTCGAATAACATGCTTGCCATGCTAACATGCTTTATGCTTTCGAATATGCCATGAAATTGACCCTAAGGAGAACATAGCAAGATCATAAGCTAAGTTGCATGATTCAACATAAATACTACAATGTCGGTTTGGAAAGAAGATCTTTGTATCAGTACATGCGAGGATGAACGTACTGATCCCCTACTAGCTTCATGCAGGTTGCAGGGAATGGATGGCTCGCATCGAAGCGTTGCTTGAACGCGTTGAGACTTGGAATGCCGAAGCGTATTGAAGCGTGCGATCGCATTGACGCTCGGACTATGCAACAGGATTGATGCGGCCGAGATATAGAAGGCATGATGTATGGAATAGTGAAATCCTTTATGGGCAATAGAGAACCTGAGTGTTGTTGCCAATCTGGCATATATTGTTAGGCTATCGAAAGCCTTTGTAATCTCAGTTTCGGATATCAATAAAGAGAATTGTTTTGTATACTCTGTTTTTCTTTCATTGTTAATATCGAATCAAAAGATAACCATTTGAGAACTTGTCATCTTGCCTTGCACGAGCGCAACTCTAGGGTCGTGCGGCATCACGCCCCCTGCGAGGACGATGATTCGGGTGATTCCGGGTCGGGGCATGACAAATTGGTATCAGAGCTTTAGGCTCAATTTCCTCTAGACGCTCGTTTCGTTTCAATTCCAAAGAGTTGCCCACCACCACTTGAAATCACTCTTGACTCTACTCGATGCCGCACTAGATGTTCCATACATAAGTCTAATACAAATCGTATAATTTTACCGCATGTGTTTTCGAAATTACATGATGTTTGCTAAGAAAGTCGCGAAGGTATATTGTATTGAATGCAGCAAGCCGTAAAAATGTTAGTTGCTGAAAGTGCAACAAATTGTGAAATATGATTTGAGATATTGTTACAATGTAACATGTTGAAAGAAAAAAAAAATGATGCATGAAGTACAACGAGTTAATTATGAATATACATTAAAATGAAAGTGATAAGCCAATACCGAATGTGTTGAACGGATTTGGGCATTGACTTTGAAAGTCGGGAATAAATCGTTGCACGATGTGCAATGCGTGTTGGAAGTAAAATTATTGCACGTGGTGCAACGCATATCAAATTAATCGTTGCACGGAGTGCAAAGGAGATTGGAAATAAATTGTTGCACAAAGTGAAATAAAATGTCGGAAGCAAATCATAGCACGATGTGCAACGCGTATCGGAAGTAAAATTATTGCACGTGGTGCAACGCATATCAAAATAAATTATTGCACGAGATGCAACGGAAAGAATTGAAATCATAAATCGATAGACCGAATCATTCGGTTGCACACCAAACTTATGTTGGCATACGAGAACATTGACCGAGTTGTGTCGAATTTTGATAGAATCAAAGTTACGGTTGTGATCAAGCACGATCACTGCGAAAATCGTGAGTCGGAAGAGAGTGTTGGTTTACTAAAGAATAATGCGAGGGAAATGGCTTGAATTCCGAGTGGTATATGCCATACCACGTATGCGATGAATGACTCGATTCTGAGTGGTATATGGTATACCACTTGTACGAGGAATTGTATCGACGCGTGGTGAGAATTGCGGAAGGTTTGTTCGCAACGGACGGGAGAGTACCGAGACTTGATTAGAAATTTGTATGACGGTATATTGATGCAAGTGTTCTTCGAAAATCAGTTGGGACGATAAGACGAGACTCGTATCAACGAATGATACATCGGACGGGATTTATAAGTCGGTTGGACGACCGAGACTAGCGGAACGATTATACCTTGAAGCAATAATCGGACCGACGGGAAAGGAAAACTCGAGCTTACAAATGAGTCGCATGACTTGCGATCTCGATAGAAATGTTGGGCGAGAAGAATCGAATCGTACGACTTACAATCTCGATAAAAATGTTCGGCTAGGCGAATCGAATCGCACGATTTGCGATCTCGATAGAAATGTTCGGCTAGGCGAATCGAATCGCATAACTTGCGATCTCGATAGAAATGTTGGGCGATGCAAATTGTAATCGAATCGCACGACGTACAACTTCGATGAAGAGTTGGTTGACGTGAGTAATCGTGCCTAAGAAATAGTTGGTTACGTTACGGCAAAACTCATTTGAGTACGACTGAAAAATACGCAAAACTTAGAAGGCAAGAGATCGTATGACTTGAGGGTTCGATGTTGGATAATCGGTAACTGAGTTACTGAGTTACCGTGTGCAGGTTATACGTTGATGCGAAAATATAACCGATTTCGTATGGAAAAGTTTGTTGCGAACTTGGATTTCGTGTGCAGGTTATACGTTGATACGAAAATATTAGAGGTCGATCTTTTGCCATATTTAGTAAGGGGTCCACAAAACCAAATCACCGCCTTGCGACGGGCAGAGACTTGGGCACGGTAAGCCAAATCGAACGTATAATTTAATGAAGCACGAAGTGCTTGAATGGCTAAGCCAGGAGAGTGGCCGTACAACAAAGTTATGAAATCGAGCCGCATCGGCTCGGTGAAACGAAAAAGGCGTATCGACTCAAGGTAGGAGGATTGACTTCTTTTTACTCTTTCATGCGATAAGTCAAATATATCATTGTATGCTAACTTAACCTATCGACGCCACGGGCGTGGTCCGATCGTAAAGTAAATCGTAGTATGAGTCGAACACTAAGTTAGAACAATTGAAATAAAATATGCATCATATGCACGAGTCGCTATGGGATGCTGAATATCGCAAAGGCGAGCGCCTCGGTGCACAAGACGCAAGAACATGGGATAACTGTACTCGGCGAGTGCCTTAGTGCACGAACCATACCGTGCCTTCGTGCACGAGTTAGAAAGGCCAGAACATGGAAAAACAATAGGCGAGCGCCCTAGCACGCAAGCCCCGAACATTGAATGTTAAGTTATAGATCATGGAAATACAGTCGAAACGCGCCTTCGTGCACGAGATAATAAAAGATGGCTTTGTTGCAAAAGAATACAGTTGTAGCATGAATGTGGCAAAACTGTCGGATATGACATAATGCCTCGAAAGGTGTTTGAGACCTTCGGGCCGTTCGGTTGACGAGCATTGAGTTGAGGCATGATGCCATTAAATCATTGAACTGAAGTATAAAACATAAGAACACAGAAAGTTAACGGAAGAAATACGAGATGATAAAGTCTGAGTCTCGAACTCAAGACTATGTTTGATTGTTTGAATTTAACGGCTTGAATAATAAAGGCGTTGCATGGTCGATTGTGATGGACTTGAGATTAATGTGATAATAACTCGTGCATGAGTGTTTCCCCCAAACGGTTAAATGCCGGAGCGCCCCGAAACCGCTTGGCCTAGGAGGGAATCGAATAATCTTTGTAGGCGCACATCCTTAGGACGAGTAGTACTCGTCTTATAGATGGAAAAAGTCGCAAATGATGGTATACAGCGCAAATATTTCGATTGTTGGGACCGCAACCCACCCGTTAAACGCCGGGCAGCCCGACCAATATTGAGAAAAAAAGGAGAGAAAAAGAAAGAAGGAACTCCTTTAGTCCATTCTGGCGTGGATACGCCAACAGCCTTAATATAGCTAAGGAACGATGGGTTGAAAGTGTAGGCGTGTATGCGTCCCGCATACATAGATCATGCTTAGAGTTGCACTAATAACATGACAGGGAAGGAATGGGGCGTATTCACCTTACGTCGATGCAAGGGCGAGTGCATCGACTTGGTAAGAAGTCGCGCTACGAAACAAACACGAGATTGCTTGCTTGCCTATTTTAATTCAAATAACATGCTTGCCATGCTAACATGCTTTACGCTTTCGAATATGTCATGAAATTGTCCCTAAGGAGAACATAGCAAGATCATAAGCTAAGTTGCATGATTCAACATAAATACTACAATATCGATTTGGAAAGAAGATCTTTGTATCAGTACATGCGAGGACGAACGTACTGATCCCCCACCAGCTTCATACAGGGTACAGGGAATGGATGGCTCGCATCGAAGCGTTTCTTAAACGCATTGAGGCTTGGAATGCCGAAGCGTATTGAAGCGTGCGATCGCATTGACGCTCGGACTATGCAACAGGATTGATGCGGCCGAGATATAGAAGGCATGATGTATGGAACGGTAAAATCCTTTGTGGGCAAGAGAGAACCTGAGTGTTGTAGCTAATCTGGCATATATTGTTAGGCTATCGAAAGCCTTTGTAATCACAGTTTCGGATATCAATAAAGAGAATTGTTTCGTATACTCTGTTTTTCTTTCGTTGTTAATATCAAATCAAAAGATAACCATTTGAGAACTTGTCATCTTGCCTTGTATGAGCGCAACTCCAGGCTCGTGCGGAATCACGCCCCCTATGAGGGCGATAATTTGGGTGATTTTGGGTCGGGGTGTGACACAGTACGCACCTATTCTCAAAAATTCAGGCACATATCAACACTGCATGTCGATCAACATGCGTATATCAACAGTGTACGCCGATCAACATACGCATATCAATATCATGTGCCTCTGACCAAAGTTAAACACTGATTGCAGTGTACGCCTATTCTCAAAAATTCAAGCGCATATCAACACTGCGCACCGATCAACAGGCGCCTAACAATAGTGTGTGCTGATCAACAGGCACATATAAACAGTGTGCGCCTCTGACCGAAGTTAGACACTGATTGCAGTGTGCACTTCTTCTTCGAATTTCAAGTTCGCATCTACAACATACACTTTATTTCTACAAATTAACACCTATCTTCAAAAGTGGTGCAAAAGTAAAATGCTCATGTGTAAAAACCATTGGTTCTTTGTTGGAACTTACCAACTTCCGAAGGCACAGCATGCAAAAGAATAGCATCAGGATGAAGTGGCGTAAGTGAACTTGCGGATGATGAATTTTTGCTAAATAGTGGGACCTTATGAGAAGACATCTGTTTTGAGAAACCATGAATATCTCTTTCGTTTTGTCTATCCTTATAAAAGTATTGAAGATAAAAATAGGCGTGTCATTCTAGGAGCCTATTTCGGGAAAGAACTAAACAATAGGTGCTTAAAATCATGTGATGGCTGCCATGTGTCTCTCAATGAAACAATAAATATTGAATTGGTCAAAAGAACACATCTACATGCTCCATTTGAAATCACAGCCACATAATATATCAGAAATTATAAATTTCATTGCATAAAGATGGGTGGACTCCTACAGGCAAGGACACAAGAAAAGAAAATAAAAAGCTGGCACGCTTAAATTTTTTTCTTTTTCTCGTCTTCATTGGTCTGACAAAGAGCGGTGTCCAACTCATGCATGTTGCAGATCCCCGAGCGACGCATCAGAGTAAGGAATCCTTCCGAATCTCTACGCTCTTCAGAGAAAAGTGATGGCCCACCACTCGAGTGATTGAAGATTGTTGGATTTAAACCAAAACAGTCTAAGAAGTTCACCGCCCTCAGTGACGGGTCAGCCTCCAACAAATAAGTCTTAGGCGTGACGTCGGGTTTTGCTTCAGGGGACTTGATTTCAGTGTCAGCATTTGTCTCCATCTCCTTCTTCTTAGATGCCATCGAAGTACGGAAGTGAAGAATAAGTATAAAAATCAACCCCTACATATATATTACCAAACTGACTCTTCATATTCCTCATGGGAAACTGAAAATCATTAATAAAACTCGGAAAGACAAAGAAAAGATCGAGTGTTTTCGAGAAAATTAATTATGACGACTGGGCATTGACTGGCGCAACTTGACTCGGTAATTTTCATAATATAAAGTATTTCAAAACTTTAAAATATTCTTAAGTTTCGAAAACTTTGAAGGGGGTCTTGTAGGGCCTAAAAATTGAGTTGCGCCATGTATTTACTACTCAGCAATTAAGTTGCACCCCAAAAATCAAACTACACCACTGTTATGAAGTTCAGAGATCAAACTGCGTCACTAGTCAGGTTGCGCCAAACATCAGACTGCTTCCCAGTCATATTGTGCCAAAGCCTACGTGGCGTTTGACATTTAATTGCCATCATTTCCTTACAACACTGACAACTGATAGCACAGTTAATGAAGGAAATCTCTTCGAATCCCTCAAAACGTGTCGTTCGAGGAGATTAAATGGAGAGCTGTCCTGCACATCCTGTGAGTTGTGCCTAGGCGTAATCTAAACAAATCCCTTAGTTGCACCTAGGCGCAATCTGAACTACTTCTTCTCAAAAGCTGCCACGTGCCTATGCATTAAGTTGCGCCTAGGCATAACCCAATCAGGCATTGTTTGACTTGTTGACTGAAGCTCGTGCAACCTGATAAAGTTGAGATAACTTTCATTTTCTAAAGTTGGATGACGTGGCACACATGCCACTAATCTCTCAAAACGTGTCCACTATTCTGTACATGACCACGCTCATCTCAATCACATGATGCCACGCATCTAAATGCACTTAGTGCACAATTGGATAATTGAATGAAAGTTGGCACAACATAAGGTTGGCGCAACCCAATGTGGCACAATCCATCCTCGCGCACATTAGAATAACTGCTAAAACAATTATTTCTAGAACTCTATAAATAGAGTTTCCAATCATTGTTGAAGGAAAAATCACAGAGATCAAGTACTCCTGCAAAATTGCTGCTATATTCTCCAGAGGCTCTAGTATTCAAGTTCACATAGTCCAAGGGATAAAGTGATCGTCTTCTGATCAGATTTCTATACTTGTACTTCTCCAAAAATTATTGTACTCTTGTACACTTTTCTTAGTTTGTTATAATCTTTTGTTTTTGTAAACAGTCGTGCACGTGATGCACATCTCGGTATTATCTTTCAATGCTCTACCATCACCGCCCTACCGCGACCCGTACACTTGATGCACATCACTTCATTTGTTTAATGTTCAATGTTCTACCTTAATGTTCGACACATAATGAGACCTTTAACCGTTCGAGCCACACTCACTAGCTTAATGGTAACTTACGCATACAAGGATACATTTTATTAGACGTGAAGGAATAGAAAGAGAGTGTCAAGAACCCGCCTACCTTAAGCCGATACGCCTTGTCGTTTCGCCGAGTTGATACGGCTCGATTCCATAACTTGGTTGTACGGCTAACTCTTTTGACTTAGCCACTCTGTTGAACTATTCGACTGATTCATCCTACCGCTCCCATGCCACAATCCGTTGCAAGGCGATAATTTGGTTTCGCGGACATCATTTTGAGTAAGGCAACAATGCGACCCTTTACAATCTAGCATAAAAGTATAGCCTGCACACCAGATCAACCAAAATCAGCACTTGCTCAAATGGAACTTATCCTGTGCATCGATTCGATTCATAGATTGCAACCGACTTAAAGCTTTCCTTCAACCAACGTAACTCTTGTATCGATTCACATCGATACTTCATCGGGTCAAAGCAACTTTTCGAGTCAACGACTCATCGTAATGCATCGTATGGAGCGGGATATTACAGAAAGTCTGTAAGGGTAGTAACCCCTTATTTCTTCGGGATAAGTGTGAGAAATGTATGATTAATCTCTCAAAGTAGCCGACCTATCAAAGAAATCATAAACAATATTTAAGATCTCATATTTAATAGCCTCCCAATGGAAATTAAAGAACTTACTATTAAAGCCATCGGGACCAGGAGCTTTACTGGGGTCAGCCAGCTTTCTATTCTTTTTATCTCCTCCATGCTAACCGGTCGACGAAGTTGATGGTTGCCTTCCTTTGTAACCTGTCTTTTGCACATAAGTTCCGAAAACTCCTTTCTGTAGTTGTCACGACCCGCTCCCGAATAATCGGACACGAGTCGGACACGTCCAGCCTTCGTCGATGGACACGACGAAGTAAGCTGTACAATTCTAAGAAAAACTCCAAGATACAAGAAATATAAAATATCATAGCTACTATACACGTTCCCAGAATCACCACAATCTAAAAGTTATTTATACAATATCATCTGGAGACAAATCCGGTAACATGAATAAAAATTATACAATCCTGAAATCCTCAAGACAATACAATACATGATAAAATCCTCTAAAACAAATCTAAGGAAAGACCTAACTATAACTCTGAAATTCTAAGTCTATCTTAAGGCACAACTCTATCTTGGCTTCGGGCTCTAGCCCATGAAGGAGATATACATCATCAAGTAACCTGCAACGTATCTTGTCAAGAAAAGAGCAAAGTACAACCCCGACAAGAAACACTAAATAATGTAAACTGAAATGCATGAAAAGAATCACAATATGAACTATGGTACAAGACAGGAATATGAAACTGTAGTACAGGAGAAACGATGAACTATAGTACCAGATCTAGAAATAATGAACTATACTATCAGTGCAACATGCATTTGAAATAACTATCAGAGTATGTGACCGGCTGGATAAACAATCAACAGTAAACAATGAATAATGGTACAGATTAGAGTCCCACGTGCACGATGTGAGACCTAAGCTATTAGTCAATGTCTAGCTAAAATAGGATTTGTCATATATATGTAGTATTTCCCCACCCCAATGTACAAGTAAGGAACAATAAACTATGAATAATGAACAATGAACAATCGTGTGTACAACGTGTCAATATGAGAACATGAAGCAAGACAGAAATACAGAGTAAAGAGTTCGAGTTGGTGTACTTGCCTTGCTATAAAAGATCGGGAAATGAATGTGGAAATCTCTATGTCCACCTGATAATAGGTACATGTTGGTTAATTCTAACATTCTTTACTAGCTAAAATTGCTAACTATTAACTAGTCTTAAAATTCTAGCTAACTTTTTTTTACATCTATAAAACAAGCTTACTCTATCATTAAATACTAGACAAGAAAAGAGTCTAAATTTATATAACAAAATAATATTAGTTTAGACAATAACTAAAACTAAAATATATTTTCCCAGCAAATTAATATTGGTTTAGATAAATAATTAATTAAAATATTTCCGCTAGCAATTAGTTCCAATCAAGATAATATTCACGACAAATTAGTTTGAATCATAAATGCTAGTAACATATTTTAATATAGGAAAATAATATTTAGTAACTTTATTAGCAAAATATTATGTAGATATTAGGAACGATTCTCGAAAATATATATATGGCAAAATATTAGAGCAAAACATTTATTAGGAAATATTTATATTGATAGAAGGTTAGGTTTTACTTAATTTGAAAGATTACTCAAAAACATAATTGGGTAAATACTATTTTTAAGTAAGCATGAAATTTTCCAAATTTACTATCAATAATACAAAATTACTTATACACATGTACTATTATACTTCATAACAATAATATTTATACAACAGTATAATTACCTATATATATATATATATATATATATATATATATATATATATATATATATATATATATATATAATTCAACATTGCAGCAGGCCCAAGCCCACAGACTAACAGTTAATCTAATCTCATAATTATACAACTGAACTTAAACTTAACATATAGATTAAAGCAAACATTAGCAAAATTATAGGATTTAAAACCCAAAGCCTACGAACGATAATTTACAAGGAAATAAACAAAAGCTTGGTGGCTTAAAGTCCAAGCCCAACTCTCAGCAATCAGTATTACACACCAGCAATACCTAGAACCCAACTTCTCGCCAACTCATCTGAACTCACAAAATTGTTAATCAATTCCAGCTTGCTTGTATTTTCTCCAATAGATCAGACTCAACTCATCAGTTTAGCATAAATACACCCCCAAGTCAAATATATTCAAGCAAATGTTCAGTATGTCATTTGAACTTAATTATCCAGTACGCAGACTCCCATACATAGGTACAGGCTATCACCCAGTCCATCTCTACCCATCCAACTACAACTCCAAGTCTAAACAATTATACACATAACTCAGCAAGAATTGGTACACAATTTAGAAAATTAGGGACACAAAGCACCAGAAATTAGACAAAAACCCCCAGCTCTTCACTATACTAAAAACAGTACACAATTCAAATCCCTGCTTCCTGCTATGCTATACTCCAGTTGTTCAGTCCTAGCTCGATACTCCATACTTGGACACGGGCTCACACTGATCATGAACATGTTGGACACGAATACGCTGGATACAATCAAAATTGAACGCGAGCTAATCCATAATTCCTACAACCGACCCTGCCCAGTACTCATGTTAATTCTAGGTTCGAACAATGGATCTCTAATAATTAAGAAAAATTAAGTAATACCTGAGTAATAGAGGTCAGATCCGGGATTGGAGAAACAACAGGACACATCCTTACGAGCCCAGTTGAATTTTGAAAGCTCTGAATTGATTACAAGATTTTGAATCCTTGCCTCTTCCCAATTTATCAATGCCGTCCTGATCGAGTGTCATATGCAAGCTCCCGCCAAGAAAGAAAACCAACGTCGATCGATCATCAAGATTACTGTGGAAAACTTCATATCGGAGAATAATTGAAATCGAACTCACCATTGTTTCGATGTTAGTAGAATCTATGATCGAACAGGCCAAGAACGAGTAGGAGATTTCAATTGATCCGATCAATTGGCTAAATCAAACTTGTTCGATCTATAAAATCCAGATCAAAATGAATATATTGAATCGAGATTGGGAATTAATGAAGGATAGAGGACGATCAAGTGGACTCACCGGTTTATCGACATATTCCCGCATCGTCGATGCCGCCGGAGAAGACGAATGTGATCGGAGAAAATCCCGCAGTCGACGAGATGCACTACAACAAAAAGACCTATTAATGACGCTTGATAAGTGGATTTCATGAAGACTGATAAAGAAGCATTATCAAAGTTCAGCAAGACTCCATTCTATGACGGTGTCTAGTAAAAATGTTATTGATAGTCTTTCAGTCATATGAGCGTCATGAAAAAAGCACCAAAATTTAAGTTAAAATCTCCACTCCCTCGCACTTCTCCCGCACTTAAGAAAAAGCCTAGCCCTTATCCTCTCTCTTTCTCCTTCTCCTTCTCCCCCGCTCCCCAACTCCCCAACTCGCCGAGAGATGATAGATTACGCTCGAGAGATGATGGATTTGGAGACTCTCGTCACTCGCACGCTCGAGGAGAAAGGCGTACTTGCCAAAATTAGGGTTTGTCCCTCTCTCTCTCATTTTTCTCAAATTAGGGTTTCTCTTCGAAAATTAGGTTTTTCTGATCGATGTATTCCTATGGGAGAATCTATATACTAGAGTTTCTTCCGGATCCCTCCGTAGCTCCGGTACCGCAGGGGCAGCTGAAGCTAAGCTCGACGAGCTCCGTGGCCTCCTCGGCACGCCGGCGGGCGACCCGCTCAAGATCGTCGGCATCGGCACGGGCGCCTGGGGCAGCGTCTTCGCCGCCCTCCTACAGGATGGCTACGGCCGGTTCTGCGATAAGATCCAGGTATACGTGTGGCGCCGGCCGGGTTGGGCCGTGGACAGGGCCACCAATTTTTCATGCACACACTCATTTCTTATTCTCTCTTTCGTTATGTTGCAACTCACAAAGTCTCGGTTTATCTAAGCTTATATTAATTCTAATGTGTTTTTTTAACTGTCTAACTCTGCGTAGTTGTCTTATAGTTTGTCTTGTAAATTATTCAAGATGGTTCTTCTTGTGAAATGAGTTTCGACCTCTTTTTAATATTATTCTCTTTTTCTTAATATTATCTAGGTTTCTAGTTCTCGTTTTCTTACTTTTAACAAGGTTGTAGTTGGGAGGATGCCTATTTTTGTGTTCTTCATGTTAATTGTGCATTTGTTTGTGTTTATTATACAAATTACACCAAATAGCTAGAGAGCATTTCGCTTTCGTATAAGCACAAAAAAGAAAAAGGCAAGATAAGAATTAAAAAGGCAATGGCGCGCATCTGCAGTTCCTCCCTACCTTCGTATTTACATGTCTTGGTTCGCACGTCTGCTCCATCAATGTCAGCTGCAGCATGTGTAGTAGAGGAAGGAGCATGATGGTTTACTCAAAGGTTGGGTTTGTGTTGCTCTAGTCATACATAACCTCCACCTCCCTACTTTGTTTTTGCATACAGAGAAGAGATCTCACGGAAAGTTTAACATCTAAACTTTATATATATATATATATATATATATATATATATATATATATATATATATATATATATAGAGAGAGAGAGAGAGAGGGGTATGGTCCAAAAAGAGAGATTCAATGCTATTTCGGGAACATTCGGAAATACATAATAGTGACAATCCCGATCCCTTATATAGGTAGATTGGATTTGTGTGCCTCATCAAGACCTATTAGTTTTTTTTTCAGATCCAGCATGGTGGTCGTTCCCTGCGTCTTCCTTCGTTTCTTTGTCCATCCAATATATATATATACAACTCTGGTTTGAGTCACGCATGTTTTCCCTCCTATTCACCTAAAGGACGAGGAAGGAAGGTTTTACTTTCACTTCACTTTTGGTTGGGCTAAGCTGCATCCACAAGTTGCGTTTCTTCGTCATATCATTTTCAGGTTCTGGGCCAACAACCTCCTGATATAACCAAGCAACTATATTTGATGCAATCATCTAAACCAATGAATTAGCTTGCCAGCTGGGGATCCAGCTTAAACTCTAAACCAAAATACATTGGATGGTTAATCTATTGATATTAGAGCATTTTTTTAGTATTGGCTATTTTTTCTCCTTCGACATATTAGCAGGACTAATTGAAATCAATTGAATCAATGTCGTTTTTTTTAGAAATACAGCTTATAATCTTTCAAACTTGTACATACAGCATTAAGATCATCAATCAATTTAGCATATGCTTATGTATCAGGTCTCTGATAACCTTTATATTGGCACTCCACATCATTCTGACAATTTTAGATAATTTATCTTATGGTGGCGCTGAAATTATTTAGTTGCTTTTCTTTTTGGTACCACCAATTTTTTTGTGTTGAATCTAGTATTTGTTTCCATGCAACTTTATTCCGAGTCTTCCGACAGGCGACATGGCCCTTGCTAAATTTTCTAAAATTGTCATATTCAAAATCCGTATTTTCTGTGTTGAATCTAGTATTTGTGTCCATGCAAACTAGAAGACAAGATACGTGCCTATGAGTTCCTAACAATGCTATTTGGATTTGTCAACATTAAAAGATTTGGTTTTCAAGATATATGGGTCCCCTTCAATATATGCCGCTTCTCAAGATATTTCTTTCTTTATGTCGATGCTGCCTCTATATCAGTTTTTGGGCATCATGTGCAGGTTTTTGACATTGATGTTGGCTTTGTTGCTGCAAACCTGGCAATGATGACTTATTCATGAATATTTCATCTTGTGCAATTTATTGAGCATCATGTGTAGGTTTTTGACATTGATGTTGGCTTTGAGTATACCTTTGTTTGGGATTTAGTTTCAGTTGTATTTTTTTATGGCTTCGACTTTTAACTTCTCTTTGAGTATCACCGATTTTGAGTATCACTGGATTTGGTAAAATTGGGATTGAAAATATCTATTGAATGGCTAAATGGTTTATTTTGTATCAGTGGCTTTGAGTTTCATGCTCTGCTCTTTTGAGTGTGGCTTAGGATTATATTTGTCAGGATCATGCTTTGCTCTTTTGAGCGTTTTGAGTAACCCTTCAAGCACAGTTTGAATATCCATTCAAACACAGTTTGAGTATTCCTTCTCTTTGAGTATCACCCTAGTTTCATGTTCTTAGATTTTGTTTTTCAATGGGCTATGATGATGAATGGTTGCCTAATTTTGATTAGGCAAAAGAATTTGATATCAGTAGATGGGTATCATTTTTTGAGTATCTTTGAGTATCACTTCATGATGGATACTTGGCTTTGAGTATACTTTTGAGTATTTTGAGTACTCAGGTTCTTTGAGTATTAACTTCTCTTTGAGTATCACTGGCTTTGAGTATACTTTTTGTTTGGGCTTTAGTAACACTTGGATCTGAGTATCACTTGGCTTTGTGGGAAAATTGTTGCTAACTCTTCGTATGCTGTCTTCTGTATATAGTATCAGTTTTTGCAAACTTTTGAGTATTTTTGTCAGTGTATGGTATTAGTTCAGTAACTTTTGTAGCATTGGTACGATGAAATATGAACCATGTACACAAATATCTGAGCCCAATTTTTCATATATTAAGATTTAATTATTATTATTATTATTATTATTATTATTACATTAATATGCTTGATCATGTGGATAGATTTAGACTGGTTTGTTATGCAAAAATTTGGAGACTTTGTAAACAGAAAATTTCTCTTGCTGCTATTATTGGAGAATCAAGATGGTTGCATTATTAATTGCCTTGGAGAATCAAGATGATGTCAAGCATGTTTCTCTTGTTGTTGCTTGTTCAAGGATGGTATAACATACATCTGCTCGTTCAGTAATTTGGACTCAGCAGTATTATTTATTTATCATTATGTTATGTTCAAGGACTCCACTGTAGCTTTGGAGTTGTCTTTTTATACTTCTGGACTTGATATATTTACAAACACTCTTCCAATTTACAAGATTTACAGGTTAAAGCTTCACCTCATGCTTAGACCACTTCTCTACACACTGATCCTGCTACCATTCAGGGGGTTGTCAACAGTTACTCGTGTATACATTCAAGTCACCAATGAAATGGAGATGGAGAAATATAGAATGGTAGCTAAAGTACTCTATTTTGAGACAATGAAATGTAGCTAGCTTAAGTACTCTATATCTGTGAGATATTGATGTACCCTATTTTGAGACACTGAAATGGAGAATGATGCTTTATGTTACATTTCAATGTTTTGTTATGAATATGGTTCAAAGTGGTTGTTTTCGAATTGAATTGAGCAGTGTTTGGAATATAATATATAACATGCAGTATAGAGCGTTATAAATGTGATACAATGACCATATACATATCATCTATTCATAACGCTTTAAAATTAAACTGTAACAGAAATTCAACCTATTAATGACGGTTTTGGAAGAATTATTTATGACGCTTTTAAAAACATTTATAACACCGGTTTTCATAACGCTTGGATTGAAAAAAAGCGTCATGGTTTGTAATTAATGATGCTTTTTAGCCGTCATTAAAAGGTATTTTTGTTGTAGTGTGGCAGAACCACCGGAGAAACGAAGAAGCGCCGCCGAGGAGGTCTGGGCATGCATCACGGTGGTGCGCTGTCGCTCGTGGTTCGTCGTGGCGACGATATGAACGGAGCGTCGCTGCTGCTCGGAGAAGACATCGTTGTCGAAGGGAAACGATGCACCGCCGTCACTGGATCGCCGTCAGTGGATTCACCGTCGCCATCGTGGTCGTCACCGCCGCCGTCGTCGACTCGCCGTCGCCGTCAGGATCCGCCGAAAAAAACTAGGGTTATGTTGGAAAGAAGGAAATTTGGGAGAAGCTCTCTGTTCTCGATTAACAGAGTGAAAATGAAACTGGAAATGTGAGGAGAGAGCGAGAGAAAGAAATTAAATAGAGAAGAATTGTTATTTTACAGAAATACCCAATAAAAAGAAATATTTTCATTTAAGCCCTTCCACCAAATGAAATCAATCACAGAAGTCCCTCCCCTTTTCACAAATTACAAAAATACCAAAAAAATTCAGTTAGAAAGTTTGTTACAAGTTGTTATGGGTTGTTACAAATGGAGGGAAACTAAATTTTTAAAACTAAATTTAAATTGCTTTTAATTAATATCCATTAAGAAAATTATATTATCAAAAATGAATAAATCAATTAAATATTCTCATAAACAACCATAAAATAAAATACGTCTAAATTATAAAATTCCAGAAAATATTAAAAAAATTAATAATTCGGGAAACGGGGTTACAAATCTACCCCCTTACAAAAATTGCGTCCTCGAAATTTCAAAGGGCACACTAAATACAATTAAGAATATAACCAACACGAAAACTTGAAAACGATTTAACATAAAATTTGACTTTGTTTTTTATACGACTAGAAAAATCAAGATGATCTAAAAGAGATCAAAGTTTAAAATCTAGATATGGTAAAGTAACATAAAAAATGATTTCTCATAATAAATTATAAACATGATAAAATCAAAATTTAGGCATAGTAAAATAATACCAAAATGATATTGTCATAATTAAATTCTAACATAAAATTATGATTTAAGTCCAATAAAAACTCAAATCATTTAAACACGAGATTTAAGCTTGGTATATACACAACTACAAATGCTAAAATACCATAACTATACAATTAATAATAAAACAAGAATTTTTGAAAATGTAGCTATCAAAATATGGAACCATTAGCAAATTACATGCAATACACTAAAGTCAAACTATGGGAGAGATGGGCTAACAGATATCGAAAGAATGTCCCAATAAAATTTTCTAAAATAAATCAAGAGAAAATGGAATCAATTGCTGAGATTTTACATAAGATCAAAATAATTTTCCGATAAAATTGTCAATGGCGATAAGAGATCAAACATGGTAAATAACACAGATATAATCTCAGTAGTATCCGAAAACTATTCATATTCAAAATCACTTTGCCTAGAGTTCCTGCCTCGCCAGTGCAGTGTACATCTGACTGCAGTGAACTTTTGGCTCAATGACCCGAATAATAATAAATTGTCGAATATTTCTATCAACTTTATCCACGTTATCGGAACAACTCAAGAGATCAAAAGTTTATAATTTTTAGGACATAGCTTCAATAATATCCGAGAACCTATGAATACCCAAAATTATTTTGACTTAGAGCTCATGCCTCGCCAGTGCGCAGCTGGCTGCTGTGAACCTTCGGTCTCCATAATCTAGATAAATGACTGCAATGTGCATCTGCCACGTCATAGTAGGTCATCGAGCACTTTTTCAACTTTGTCCTTAGAATTTTAAGGAGTTTTACAAAATTTCAAACGAATTCTAAACCCTAATCATGATGGAAGGTGATGTTATCTGTTCTTAGAAGACAAGTAGTTACTGAGAAACAAACAGCGGAACAAGGAGATTACAAAAACGAATCTTAAATAAGAACAAATGACACGAATTGCAACAAGGAAATTTTTTAGAAATTCTAGATATTAAGAAGAAATCTAATGAAAGCTCAAATACTATAAATCAAATATTTATACTAGAAAAATATATTAGATAGATAATCTTAAAAGCCTCGAGCGCAGGGGAATTAATATCCTTGGCATTGCGTGTCTGAACCACTCTGAAAAATAGAAAACCAGTTAGATTAGGCCTAAACTATAAGATAACAACAGCCTTAGTAAAATTATATCCATAACCATTTTCCACGGATCCTATGTTGTGATGAGTTTTCCTTAGTCTAACAGGTTCCCCAATAGCACTTTATAGCCTAAGTGCTATTAGGACAGACCTGCATGGACCACCACTAAAAATATGTCACGAACCGCTCTCGAATAATCGGACACGAGTCGGGCACGCCCAGCCTTCGTCGATGGACACGACGAAGTAAGCTGTACAATTCTAAGAAAAACTCCAAGATACAAGAAATATAAAATATCACAGCTACTATACAAGTTTCCAGAATCACCACAATCTACAAGTTATTTATACAATATCATCTGGAGACAAATCCGGAAACATGAATAAAAATTATACAATCCTGAAATCCTCAAGACAATACAATACATGATAAAATCCTCTAAAACAAATATAAGGAAAGACCTAACTATAACTCTGAAATTCTAAGTCTATCCTGAGGCACAACTCTATCCTGGCTTCGGGCTCTGGCCCATGAAGGAGATACACATCATCAAGTAACCTGTAATGTATCCTGTCAGGAAAAGAGCAAAGTACAACTCCGACAAGAAGTACTAAACAAAGTAAACTAAAATTCATGAAAAGAATCACAATATGAACTATGGTACAAGACAGAAATATAAAACTGTAGTACAGGAGAAACGATGAACTATAGTCCCAGATCCAGAAATAATAAACTATACTATCAGTGTAACATGCATTTGAAATAACTATCAGAGTATGTGACCGGCTGGGTAAACAATGAACAGTGAACAATGAACAATGGTACGGCTTAGAGTCCCACGTGCACGATGTGAGACCTAAGCTATTAGTCAATGTCTAGCTAAAATAGGATTGATCACATATCTGTAGTATTTCTCCACCCCAATGTACAAGTAAGGAACAATGAACTATAAACAATAAACAATAAACAATAAACAATCGTGTGTACAACGTGTCAATATGAGAACATGAAGCAAGACAGAAATACAGAGTAAAGAGTTCGAGTCGGTGTACTTGCCTTGCTCTGAAAGATCGGGAAATGAATGTGGAAATCTCTATATCCACCTGATAATAGGTACATGTTGGTTAATTCTAACATTATTTACTAGCTAAAATCGCTAACTATTAACTAGTCTTAAAATTCTAGCTAACTTTTTTTTACATCTATAAAACAAGCTTACTCTATCATTAAATACTAGACAAGAAAAGAGTCTAAATTTATATAACAAAATAATATTAGTTTAGACAATAACTAAAACTAAAATATATTTTCCCAACAAATTAATATTGGTTTAGATAAATAATTAATTAAAATATTTCTACTAGCAATTAGTTACAATCAAGATAATATTCACGGCAAATTAGTTTGAATCATAAATGCTAGTAACATGTTTTAATATAGGAAAATAATATTTAGTAACTTTATTAGCAAAATATTATGTAGATATTAGGAACGACTCTCGAAAATATATATATGGCAAAATATTAGAGAAAAACATTTATTAGGAAATATTTATATTGATAGAAGGTTAGGTTTTACTTAATTTGAAAGATTACTCAAAAACATAATTGGGTAAATACTATTTTTAAGTAAGCATGAAATTTTCCAAATTTACTGTCAATAATACAAAATTACTTATACACATGTACTATTATACTTCATAATAATAATATTTATACAACAATATAATTACCTATATATATATAATCCAACATTGCAGCAGGCCCAAGCCCACAGACTAACAGTTAATCTAATATCATAATTTTACAACTGAACTTAAACTTAACATATAGATTAAAGCAAACATTAGCAAAATTATAGGATTTAAAACCCAAAGCCTACGAACGATAATTTACAAGGAAATAAACAAAAGCTTAGTGGCTTAAAGTCCAAGCCCAACTCTCAGCAATCAGTATTACACACCAGCAATACCTAGAACCCAATTTCCCACCAACTCATCTGAACTCACAAAATTGTTAATCAATTCCAGCTTGCTAGTATTTTCTCCAATAAATTAGACTCAACTCATCAGTTTAGCATAAATATACCCCCAAGTCAAATACATTCAAGCAAATGTTCAGTATGTCATTTGAACTTAATTATCCCGTACGCAGACTCCCATACATAGGTACAGGCTATCACCCAGTCCATCTCTACCCATCCAACTACAACTCCAAGTCTAAACAATTATAAACATAACTCAGCAAGAATTGGTACACAATTTAGAAAATTAGGGACACAAAGCACCAAAAATTATACAAAAACCCCTAGCTCTTCACTATACTAAAAATAGTACACAATTCAAATCCCTGCTTCCTGCTATGCTATACTCCAGTTGTTCAGTCCTAGCTCGACACTCCATACTTGGATACGAGCTCACACTGATCATAAACATGTTGGACACGAATACGCTGGATACAATCAAAATCGAACGCGAGCTAATCCATAATTCCTGCAACCGACCCTACCGAGTACTCATGTTAATTCTAGGTTCGAATAATGGATCTCTAATAATTAAGAAAAATTAAGTAATACCTGAGTAATAGAGGTCAGATCTGGGATTGGAGACACAACAGGACACGTCCTTACGAGCCTAGTTGAATTTCGAAAGCTCTGAATTGATTACAAGATTTTGAATCCTTGCCTCTTCCCAATTGATCAATGTCGTCCTGATCGAGTGTCCTGTGCAAGCTCCTGACAAGAAAGAAAACAAACGTCGATCGATCATCAAGATTAGTGTGGAAAAATGGAGAATAATTGAAATCGAACTCACCATTGTTTCGATGTTCACAAAATCTATGATCGAACAGGCCAAGAACGAGTAGGAGATTTCAATCGATCCGATCAATTGGCTGAATTGAACTTGTTCGATCTATAAAATACAAATCAAAATGAATTTATTGAATCGATATTGGGAATTAATGAAGGATAGAGGACGATCAAGTGGACTCACCAGTTTATCGACATATTCCTGCGTCGTCGATATCGCCGGAGAAAACGAATATTGTCGGAGAAAATCTCGCAGTCGACGAGATGGAAGAACCACCGGAGAAACGAAGAAGCGCCGCTGAGGAGGTCTGGGCGTGCGTCGCGGTGGTGCGCTGTCGCTCGTCGTTCGTCGTAGCGACGAGATGAACGGAGCGCCACCGCTGCTCGGAGAAGACATCGGTGTCGAAGGGAAACGGTGCACCGTCGTCACTAGATCGCCGTCAGTAGATTTACCGTCGCCGTCGTGGTCATCACCGCCGCCGTCGTCGACTCGCCGTCGCCGTCAGGATCCACCGGAAAAAACTAGGGTTATGTTGGGAAGAAGAAAATTTGGGGGAAGCTCTATGTTCTCGATTAACAGAGTGAAAATGAAACTGGAAATGTGAGGAGAGAGAGAGAGAAAGAAATTAAATAGAGAAGAATTATTATTTTATAGAAAAACCCAATAAAAGGAAATATTTCCATTTAAGCCCTTCTACCAAATGAAATCAATCACAGAAGTCCCTCCCCTTTTCACAAATTTCAAAAATACCAAAAAATTTAGGTAGAAAGTTTGTTACAAGTTGTTATGGGTTGTTACAAATGGAGGGAAACTAAATGTTTAAAACTAAAGTTAAATTACTTTTAATTAATATCCATTAAGAAAATTATATTATCAAAAATGAATAAATCAATTAAATATTCTCATAAAAAACCATAATATAAAATACGTCTAAATTATAAAATTCCAGAAAATATTAAAAAAATTAATAATTCGGGAAGCGGGGTTACAGTAGTTGTTCTGGTTAAACAGCTGTTGATAGTATCGAACGGCCTCCGTGCTAATGTCTTCTTCTGTAAGCACTTCCCGACATTGTTCGTCGATAAGTTTGTTAACATTATTCCCATATTGTCTGGTCTGTATCACCTCGTAAAAAATTTTAGAGCATCGATCACCGTCCTTCAGCCAGGAACACTTGGCTCTCTGCGTCAACAGGATTTCCTCCTGAAGTGAAAGTACCCGAACCTTCTCCTGCAATTGCTTTTCCTAAGTAGCCAACCGCTGATCAAGCGGAGCTATTTGAAGCTGTTGTTGTATGCATTTGAGGTCATCTTCCTTTTGTTCCAGACTAGGGCGAGGTATAGACCTATTCCATTTCTTCATTTTGTACTTTATTGCCTTCAGCTTCTTAACAAAGCAAAATTACTTGTTTTCCCCACGTCTCGGTGCTAAGGCCCATCTCTGTTGGAAAAGAAGCATGAAAACCTTTTCCCAAACTAGAGAGTACCTACGAGAGAACCTAGCAATACAAACGCACGAACCAAACACCAAAACAATCCACGCAGACACTGAGAATTTTTGACGTGGAAAATCCTTGCGGAAAAAACCACGGAACGATCGGAGTCCAACCCTGAGAAGCCTTCACTAATGAAATAAAGGAGTACACCCACTACAAACTTCTTCCGGTCCAATACGGATCCCCACAATACTTGGAAGCAAGAATAATTGATTACAAGGCTACGAAGAACAAAGACGATGAGTAGATATTACCCGAACACGATCCTCCTTCGAAAACGGCCTTCAGTCCTCCTTCTTTTCTCCCAAAGTTGCAATGATAATCTTGCCCCTTTTCTCTCTCTTGTGTGTGTTACATATGTGATTAGAGTTAGAAGAAACTATATATAAACACCCTAATCCCGAAACAAAACCTGGACCATAGGATACGATCCAAC
Source organism: Iris pallida (assembly GCA_029216955.1). Taxonomy (NCBI): domain Eukaryota; kingdom Viridiplantae; phylum Streptophyta; class Magnoliopsida; order Asparagales; family Iridaceae; genus Iris; species Iris pallida. Next base: position 2,332,500 of record JANAVB010018000.1, on the reverse strand, counting down.
GGTGATTAAATCACCCAGAAATCCACTTCAGCCCGACAACACAGAGGTCAAGCAATGTAATATTCCTATTTTTGAAGTACATATTTGACCGTATTATTGTATTTGGAGGATTTTAATTTTTGGGGTATTTTTGAAATTTTTATTATTTTCTTGGAGGTAATTTTATCCTCATTATTATTATTATTATTAATTTCTTGTTTCTAATCTACCCTCCAAAATATCTACTCCCCCTCTCTCTTGTCATTTCACTCCCTCACATCATCCCTCTCTCCTTCCTCACCTTTCCCACTCTCACCTACCCCCCCTCACTTTCTCCTTACAGGAGAACACCCCCCACCCCCAATTCCTCTCTCTCTCCCGCTCAACTCTCTCTTCCTCACCCTCTCCCCACACTCTCTCCATCTCTCTGGCCCTCTCTCCAAAGCTCCCCTCTCCTCTTCCATGGCCTCCGACGACCACCCCCACCATCATCGTCGCCGTCGCCGTCTCCCTCTCGGTCGGCCTCCTCCGCCGCCCTCACCCACGAGCACCACCACCTTCACCATCTCCTCTATGACCACCACCATCTTCGCCGCGGCCACCGCCGGCCGCCACGACCACCACTGCTCCCATCTACTCAGTCCCCTCTTCCTGGAGCCGCCACCGCCTTCGCCGCCTCCTCTCTGAGCTCCCTCTTCCCGGAGCCGCCACCGCCAGCCACCGTCTCCACCATCACTTCTGCGGCTACCATCTCTGCCGCCATCACCCCCATGGCCGGCCACCACCACCACTGCCCCCCCACTTTAGCCGTGGCCGCCTCCGCCCTTGGCCGCCGCCACCGACCTCCAGCCCGGCCTCCTCTGCGACCACCGCCGCCATCGTAGTCGTCTCCGACTCCTCCGCCCCGTCCTCTTTATTGCCCCCTGATGCTGCTGTCGTCTGCCTCCCTCCGCCGTCGCGACTCCCCTCCGCCGGCGAGAGATCCCGATTGCTTCCCTCTCTCCCTGTCTTCTCCCGCCGTCGGCAGCCAGCCCCGTCTAGCCGAGCACCCCGGTGAGCCCCTCCACCTGCCTCTCTCTTCCTCGATCCGCGTGCCTCGGGGCACGTGTTGTCTTGAGCAGCGTGCTGCTTTGTGCAGTGTGCTGCCTCGAGCAGTGTACCCTCGTGCTGCATGCACTTCTTTGGTTTGCGCGCTGCCTTAGGGTACGAACCCCTCGGGATGCGTGCTGCCTCGTGCAGCGTGTCGTCTCAGGCAGCGCACCCTCGGTTGGTGCGCTTCCTCGTTCCCCATATTTTTGGGTCGTGTGCACCTCGGTGTACGTGTCGCTTCGTTTTGCGTGTACCTCGGTCTATGTGCTGCTTAGGGTAGCGGGACGCCTCGAGCCCCACGCTGCCTCGGGCACCGTGCAACCTCGGTTTGTGCACCGCCTCGTTTTTCGTACCTCGGCCTGTGCCTATCTTGATTCTCGTGTCGTATCGATCCGCGTACATGCATCGACTTGTGTGCCATATCAGTTTACGTGCCACTTTGGACTTTGTGCCATCCCGATTTACGTGCATGTACTGATTTACGTACACGTCTTGATTTGCGTATCGATATACATGAACGTCCCATTCCTGTTCGTCTCGATATTTGTGCCATCTTGATTCTCGTGCACGTCTCGGGTTGCGTGTGCATCTCGATCTACGTGCGTATCTCGATTTACGTGCACATTGTCTTCTGTTCATCTCGATCTTCGAGTCATCTCGATTCTCGTATACGTCTCGATATACGTGCGCATCTCGATTTGCGTGCCCGTATCGGTCCGCGTGCCTCGATTTCCGTGCCAGATCCTTGCACTGCTTGTGGGACCCGTACGGTATAGCCTCGTACCATTCTTCGTGATTTTGTTATTATTTTATTATTTAATTCTAATGATTGTTTATTATGTGTTCTGAGGATCTCGATTGGCGTGCTAGCTTGGATTGCGACTGCCGAAGACTTGCTTACCTAGCCGAGCCCTCTAGGCAAGTATTCCTTGCTCATCGGCGGCTCTTGCCATCTCTCCTGGATTTTATTGTATTTAATTTATTGTAAAATTGTACAATCATGAGTAGTGTAGCTTAGCAGTAGAACTGCCATGATAACCTAGACTAGCTTGGTTCGATACTGGGATAGACCGTATCGGGCAACTCGGATGGGTCATCCACACCTCCGAGGACACGAGCATGACTCACATGTATGGCTTGTCCCTGTATGCCCCGTGTCCGACTCGCGGTCGGGTAACGGCTTGGCTAACTTTACTTGTGGCGGTGATTGTGCTTGGGTTAGGGATTTATGGGCATGTGTTGTGGTGCGTCCTGCGAGGCGGTTGTTTTATTATTATGCATGTTGGCTTGGCGCCCAGTACGCATTGTAGTGCTGCTGGAGGTCGAGACATTAGTGGTCTCGGGTTTGATTGATTTCCCAGTATGCCTCGTAGCGCTGCTGGAGGCCGGGGCTCAGTGTTCTCGGCTATCGATTTGTTCCCAGTACGTATTATAGTGCTGCTGGTAGCTGAGACCTAGTGTTCTCAGTCTGCGATTCTGCGATTCCGCGGCGGGTTGTGCCGAATGGATTTTAGCCCCAACTCGCTGGGAGCTCCTGTCCAGAATACAGAGGAGACTCTGCCGGATTCTTCCAAAATTCCCGATCGGGAATTTGGTTCGAAGGACTGGGCAGAACCATTCTTTTGGTTTGCTGGACTGGGCTCGTGCATGTTCATCTTGGTATAGTATACCTGATCCCATTGCCTGCCAGGTAGACTCCCGACTAGATTAGTCGCCTAGCGTCTTGACATATTTTATCCGTCGGATAGCGTAAGGAGAGCGGTTCCACTCGGGAGACGGTCTGCAACCCTGGTCCTTGTTTGGTTTAAGGGTTGTAGATTTGCTCCAGAGCGGTCCGTGTAAATCCTTGCCACTTCCGACGATATTTATTACCAGACTCTTGTTCCCTGACCCTTCATCCTAGGGGGTGTCCTAGTCTAGTCAGATAGAGCTGACAGTTGTCCTATGTATTGGGAGTTGTGACTTGTGGATATGACTGAGGATTGAGTATTATGGAGAGTACGATCTCGGGATATTGACTTGGTGGATCTATGTGGATTCTTGGATTTTGGTGATTTCGAATATTTCGTGGAACGAGGAGAATATTGAGGGTATTATTATATGATTTTTACTCGACTTTCCAAACGCCCAAAACCTTGTACCTTTGTGTATTCCGGTAGTTGGGGAACCTGGTTTGATTGCTGTGTCTTGGTAGTTGAGGGGCTTGTTTTCTAGTGGCTTGTGATCATTGACTTGGAGGATTCTTGTGAGTCAGAGGGCCTAGCATTGTTAGGGGAATGAGCTTGGTATTGGTGGTTGTCTTATTGACGTGATATTCACTCCATCATGGATGGGAGACCCTTGCTAGATTGATCTGGTGGATAGACCGACTTGATGATTTGAGTTGTAGGTTCCCATGTGTACTTGAGAGACTATTATAGTGGAGATTTTGATCTTGTAACCGACTTGATATCCATGTCACGGTTTGGACATGTGACTTCTTGTGACTGATAGGTTTGACCTTGTTCCTGGTATTACACGATGACCTGGACCTGTCTTGATTCTTGATTAGTGGCCCGTAGAGGTGCACTCCTGACTAGCACTCTGGACTTGACAGTAAACCTGGCATGTATACTCTTGATTCTCGATAGTGGCCCGTGGTGGCGCACTTCTGGCTAGTACTCTTGGCAGGACATGTTTACTCTTGACCGCTGTTGCGACAGCCAGTCCTGACTTGCTAGGTATGACCTTGTCTTGACACCGTAGTTGATTTTCCAGATTGTGCTTGTACAAACTACCTGTCTCATCTTGCATCATGTCTAGGACATGGATTCCTGGTTACCACGGTCAGGAATTCATAATGAATCTGACTAGGTTAACAACTAGATTGATCAAGTAGCTCATATAGATCGAGGTATTCCGGCTACAGGCAATCCCGTTATCTGGGCGCTCATGTGGACTTATAGCCTGCCGTCGAGTAGGGCACATTTCCAGTCCACTGTCATATGGGGCACCCCTCCAGCTAGCTATTAGGGTATATTTGTCTCCCGGGCGATGTACCCACTATATATATTCGTCCTAGATAACCTGGATAGTCTGTAGGGCTTGTGGCTATAGGAATACCTCAACTGCATCTTGTTAGTAATTAGGCCTGTGATAACCCTAGTTAGCTAATAATAGCAAGCCGTAGGCATTGTGTGGCCGCTTGTCCTTCTGTGTTGTTTGGCTTGTTGCCTGCTAGCCAGCTGATATTGATTTCCAGCTGGCAATGCAGGTGTTAGTGGATGCTAGGGAGACTGTGATTGTGTTAGCTTCACTATACTTGTGGATTGTTATCGTGCGTTGGTACCGCACGATCCCTTACCCTTATTTACTGTTTTTAGGTGTTATTCTTGTCATATTTTATCCTGCTGGTTTTCTTCGCCCGTCCTTGAGACTTCCTTTCTGGTACTTGCTGCGGTTGGCCTGACCAACCCTGGGTTGTTCCCAGATTGTCTGAGACCGACCCGGGGGATCTTCTAGACTTGACTTGGAGGGTGTGCTTCAGTTCCAGACCATACTAGGAACTGTGGGAAGGTATACTTGTCTACATTATTATCCTGTACTGTAGATTCCAGATTTTCATATGAGTATTTCCTGTTTTTCATATGATTATCTCTCTTGATATTGTCTCATTGTGATTTACCTGTGGATATGAGATCGGATTTAGGCCATAGATTGATTGCATGCTAGGATACCCAACCAGACTGGACAGCCGTCATTACCATATATCGTATTCGTACCTTATACGGTGTAGCTGGCCGTGTGCGTCCCCGTATTTCGGAACTGGGGCATGACATGGTTTTAGTGGTAGCCCATGTAGGTCTCGTTTTGAGATTTTGTTGGATATCACATGATTATTGATCTCAGTCCACTATTTCTTGGTATTCATACTTGTTACACTTGTCCTTCGCTCCCTTGAACCTGTGAACTGGTCCTCATCTCTACTTGGACCTATATTTCTTGGCCATGTCTTGTTCGTGTTATCTACCTCTGATCCTTGTTTGATGGATATGATCCTATAGTTGGTCATGTCGATCACCTTATTTGATGAGAAATTATCTTGTCTTAATTATTTGGGTTACATGATTATTTATCTTGGATTCTGCACTCTCTACCGGTATTTCGTCTTGGTTGATTTCTTGTTATCCCTTTCGTGCATTGACTTCGTGTTGACTTAGTATCATTATCGCCCTCTTCGAGCGTTGGCTGGATTGCTGCAGGATGAAAATTTCATCAGGACTCTGAGATTGGATATTTTAACATTTGTTGAGTATTCGAGGGATATTCTCGTATCGATTCGGCTTTCTTGATTCCGGACAGTTCCGCACTCATGATTATCTATTTCAGATATTATGTTGATTATAGATATACTTTCTATACATTATATTTTGATGTGGATTCTTGGTTTGGAGTATTTTCCTAGAAAAGCTATCTTGTGGTTATTGTTGAAGATATTTTTGGATATGTGTTACGATTCACCTGGATTTTGGATTTTGATTGTTTTCTAGGACTCTCATTACATTGTTAGAGATTTTGTGATCTTAGTGATTTGGATATTTGGGTTATGTATTTGATTTGTTTTGGATATTTGTCGAGAGTACCGGGTGACCCTAGTATACCTTGACGGCGTGGTAACGAAAGTTGCAGCCGCTCGATTACAATATTTTGGTGAATCTTTTGCAGCCATTTCGGATGGCGTGGCAAGGAATAACCATGACACATTTTTCGGATATTAGGAACTACGGTCATTGGTTCGAGACAGATATCTTGTATTTTATGATTTATGAGGATTTTTATGCAGTTGCGATTTTACGTTTTTGGACATTGTTTTTGATATTTTGTACTTGTTTTGATTTATGGGGTTATTTCGTGTATGCGAGACCTTGATTTTCGAGTTTCTTTCGATGTTTTGGATTTACCTTACGAGTTGATTTATTTAGCTAGACCTTGTTCCCTTTGATGTTTTCATATTGAGATATTGTTCGTTTCTTAATTGTATTACTTGATTTCTGTAAGGTCGGTAGAGTTTTCATGGCAGATATATATGTACTAGTTTTAAAAATCCTACTTTGATAATTTTGAAATTTCAAGGACAAAATTTTTGTAAGGTGGGTAGGATGTAATATTCCTATTTTTGAAGTACATATTTGACCGTATTATTGTATTTGGAGGATTTTAATTTTTGGGGTATTTTTGAAATTTTTATTATTTTCTTGGAGGTAATTTTATCCTCATTATTATTATTATTATTAATTTCTTGTTCCTAATCTACCCTCCAAAATATCTACTCCCCCTCTCTCTTGTCATTTCACTCCCTCACATCATCCCTCTCTCCTCCCTCATCTTTCCCACTCTCACCTACCCCCCCTCACTTTCTCCTTACAGGAGAACACCCCCCACCCCCAATTCCTCTCTCTCTCCCGCTCAACTCTCTCTTCCTCACCCTCTCCCCACACTCTCTCCATCTCTCTGGCCCTCTCTCCCAAGCTCCCCTCTCCTCTCCCATGGCCTCCGGCGACTACCCCCACCATCATCGTCGCCGTCGCCGTCTCCCTCTCGGCCGGCCTCCTCCGTCGCCCTCACCCACAAGCACCACCACCTTCACCATCTCCCCTACGACTACCACCATCTTTGCCGCGGCCACCGTCGGCCGCCACGACCACCACTGCTCTCATCTCCTCAGTCCCCTCTTCCTGGAGCCGCCACCGCCTTTGCCGCCTCCTCCCTGAGCTCCCTCTTCTCGGAGCCGCCACCGCCAGCCACCGTCTCCACCATCACTTCTGCGGCCACCATCTCCGCCGCCATCACCCTCATGGCCGGCCACCACCACCACTGCCCCCCCTCCACTTTAGTCGTGGCCGCCTCCGCCCTTGGCCGCCGCCACCGACCTCCAGCCCGGCCTCCTCTGCGACCACCGCCGCCATCGTAGTCGTCTCCGACTCCTCCGCCCCTTCCTCTTCCTTGCCCCCTGCTGCTGCTGTCGTCTGCCCCCCTCCGCCCTCGCGACTCCCCTCCGCCGGCGAGAGATCCCGATTGCTTTCCTCTCTCCCTGTCTTCTCCCGCCGTCGGCAGCCAGCCCCGTCTGGCCGAGCACCCCGGTGAGCCCCTCCGCCTGCCTCTTTCTTCCTCGATCCGCGTGCCTCGGGGCACGTGTTGTCTCGAGCAGCGTTCTGCTTTGTGTAGTGTGCTGCCTCGAGCAGTGTACCCTCGTGCTGCGTGCACTTCTTCGGTTTGTACGCTGCCTTGGGGTGCGAACCCCTCGGGATGCGTGCTGCCCCGTGCAGCATGTCGTCTCGGGCAGCGCACCCTCGGTTGGTGCGCTTTATCATTCCCCGTATTTTTGGGTCGTGTGCACCTCGGTGTACGTGTCGCTTCGTTTTGCGTGTACCTCGGTCTACGTGCTGCCTAGGGCAGCGGGACGCCTCGAGCCCCGTGCTGCCTCGGGCACCGTACAACCTCGGTTTACGTACCGCCTCATTTTCCGTGCCTCGGCCTATGCCTATCTTGATTCTCGTGTCGCATCGATCCGCGTATATGTATCGACTTGTGTGCCATTTCGGTTTGCGTGCCACTTTGGACTTTGTGCCATCCCGGTTTACGTGCACGTACTGATTTACGTGCACGTCTTGGTTTGTGTATCGATATACGTGAACGTCCCGTTCCTGTTCGTCTCGATATTCGTGCCATCTTGATTCTCGTGCACATCTCTGGTTGCGTACGCATCTCGATCTATGTGCGCGTCTCGATTTACGTGCACGTTGTCTCATGTTCATCTCGATCTTCGAGTCATCTCGATTCTCGTGTACGTCTCGATATACGTGCGCGTCTTGATTTGCGTACCCGTATCGGTCCGCATGCCTCGATTTTTGTGCCAGATTCCTGTGCTGCTTGTGGGACCCGTACGGTATAGCCTCGTGCCATTCTTCGTGATTTTGTTATTATTTTATTATTTAATTCTAATGATTGTTTATTGTCTGTTCTGAGGATCTCGATTGGCGTGCTAGCTTGGATTGCGACTGCCGAAGACTTGCTTACCTAGCCGAGCCCTCTAGGCAAGTATCCCTTGCTCATCGGCGGCTCTTGCCATCTCTCCTAGATTTTATTGTATTTAATTTATTGTAAAATTGTACAATTATGAGTAGTGTAGCTTAGCAGTAGAACTGCCATGATAACCTAGACTAGCTTGGTCCGATACTGGAATAGACCGTATCGGGCAACTCGGATGGGTCATCCACACCTCCGAGGACACGAGCACGACTCACATGTATGGATTGTCCCTGTATGCCCCGTATCCGACTCGCGGTCGGGTAACGGCTTGGCTAACTTTACTTGTGGCGGTGATTGTGCTTGGGTTAGGGATTTATGGGCATGTGTTGTGGTGCGTCCTGCGAGGCGGTTGTTTTATTATTATGCATGTTGGCTTGGCGCCCAGTACCCATTGTAGTGCTGCTGGAGGCCGAGACATTAGTGGTCTCGGGTTCGATTGATTTCCCAGTACGCCTCGTAGCGCTGCTGGAGGCCGGGGCTTAGTGTTCTCGGCTATCGATTTGTTCCCTGTACGCATTGTAGTACTGCTGGTAGCTGAGACCTAGTGTTCTCAGTCTACAATTCTGCGATTCCGCGGCGGGTTGCGCCGAGTGGATTTTAGCCCCAACTCGCTGGGAGCTCCTGTCCAGAATACAGAAGAGACTCTGCCGGATTCTTCCAAAATTCTCGATCGGGAATTTGGTTCGAAGGACTGGGCATAACCATTCCTTTGGTTTGCTGGACTGGGCTCGTGCATGTTCATCTTGGTATAGTATACCTGATCCCATTGCCTGCCAGGTAGACTCCCGACTAGATTAGTCGCCTAGCGTCTTGACATATCTTGTCCGTCGGATAGCGTAAGGAAAGCGGTTCCACTCGGGAGACGGTCTGCAATCCTGGTCCTTGTTTGGTTTAAGGGTTGTGGATTTGCTCCAGAGCGGTCCGTGTAAATCCTTGCCACTTCCGGCGATATTTATTACCAGACTCTTGTCCCCTGACCCTTCATCCTAGGGGGTATCCTAGTCTAGTCAGATAGAGCTGACAGTTGTCCTATGTATTGGGAGTTGTGACTTGTGGATATGACTGAGGATTGAGTATTATGGAGAGTACGATCTCGGGATATTGACTTGGTGGATCTATGTGGATTCTTAGATTTTGGTGATTTCGAATATTTCGTGGAACGAGGAGAATATCGAGGGTATTAGTATATGATTTTTACTCGACTTCCCAAACGCCCAAAACCTGGTACCTTTGTGTATTCCGGTAGTTGGGGAACCTGGTTTGATTGCTGTGTCTTGGTAGTGGAGGGGCTTGTTTTCTAGTGGCTTGTGATCATTGACTTGGAGGATTCTTGTGAGTCAGAGGGCCTAGCATTGTTAGGGGAATGAGCTTGGTATTGGTGGTTGTCTTTATTGACGTGATATTCACTCCATCATGGATGGGAGACCCTTGCTAGATTGATCTGGTGGATGGACCGACTTGATGATTTGAGTTGTAGGTTCCCATGTGTACTTGAGAGACTATTATAGTGGAGATTTTGATCTTGTAACCGACTTGATATCCATGTCACGGTTTGGACATGTGACTTCTTGTGACTGATAGGTTTGACCTTGTTCCTGGTATTACACGATGACCTGGACCTGTCTTGATTCTTGATTAGTGGCCCGTAGAGGTGCACTCCTGACTAGCACTCTGGACTTGACAGTAAACCTGGCATGTATACTCTTGATTCTCGATAGTGGCCCGTGGTGGCGCACTCCTGGCTAGTACTCTTGGCAGGACATGTTTACTCTTGACCGCTGTTGCGACAGCCAATCCTGACTTGCTAGGTATGACCTTGTCTTGATACCGTGGTTGATTTTTCTGATTGTGCTTGTACAAACTACCTGTCTCGTCTTGCATCATGTCTAGGACATGGATTTCTGGTTACCACGGTCAGGAATTCATAATGAATCTGACTAGGTTAACAACTAGATTGATCAAGTAGCTCATATAGATCGAGGTATTTCGGCTACAGGCAATCCCGTTATCTGGGCGCTCATGTGGACTTATAGCCTGCCGTCGAGTAGGGCGCATTTCCAGCCCACTGTCATGTGGGGTACCCCTCCAGCTAGCTATTAGGGTACATTTGTCTCCCGGGCGATGTACCCACTATATATATTCGTCCTGGATAACCTGGATAGTCTGCAGGGCTTGTGGCTATAGGAATACCTCAACTGCTTCTTGTTAGTAATTAGGCCTGTGATAACCCTAGTTAGCTAATAATAGCAAGCCGTAGGCATTGTGTGGCCGCTTGTCCTTCTGTGTTGTTTGGCTTGTTGCCTGCTAGCCAGCTGATATTGATTTCCAGCTGGCAATGCAGGTGTTAGTGGATGCTAGGGAGACTGGGATTGTGTTAGCTTCACTATACTTGTGGATTGTTATCGTGCGTTGGTACCGCACGATCCCTTACCCTTATTTACTATTTTTAGGTGTTATTCTTGTCATATTTTATCCTGCTGGTTTTCTTCGCCCGTCCTTGAGCCTTCCTTTCTGGTACTTGCTGCGGTTGGCCTGACCAACCCTGGATTGTTCCCAGATTGTCTGAGACCGACCCGGGGGATCTTCCAGACTTGACTTGGAGGGTGTGCTTCGGTTCCAGACCATGCTAGGAACTGTGGGAAGGTATACTTGTCTACATTATTATCCTGTACTGTAGATTCCAGATTTTCATATGAGTATTTCCTGTTTTTCATATGATTATCTCTCTTGATATTGTCTCATTATGATTTACCTATGGATATGAGATCGGATTTAGGCCATAGATTGATTGCATGCTAGGATACCCAACCAGACTGGACAGCCGTCATCACCGTATATTATATTCGTACCTTATACGGTGTAGCTGGCCGTGTACGTCCCTGTATTTCGGAACTGGGGCGTGACAGGCAAAACTTTGTATTTTTGTCACAGAACCATTCTGGAACCAAGGGGACAGAGTTCTGCCTTCCCTGTTCCAGTATGCCATATGTTGGCTCCCGAGTTTCTCCGTCGACTCCGAATGGCCTCGTCACCTCCCCGAGCTTCTCTGACATACAGAAGGCGCTCATCACATACCGGGATCTTATCCACATAGGTTGGGAATCCTACCCACTCCAACAAATCTTCCCCTTCACAACTAGGTGGAGGAGGTCATCATCCCGATGATCTGCCTGCAGAACTCAAACTTTCCCCTTGGTAAAACCTTCGTGAGTATGTCCGCTCCATTGTCATCAGTATGAACCTTCTCAAGCGTCGCGTCCTTCTTCTCAACCACATCTCGTATCCAATGATAGTGAGTCTCGATGTTCTTGGACCGACTATGAAATGTATGGTTATTCATAAGTTGAATAGCACTCTGACTATCGCAAAGCAAAGTATACTGCTCTTGCTTAAGCTTCATTTTTTGTAACCGCTTTTTCATCCACAGCAGCTCCTTGCAAGCCTCCGTCGCCGCAATGTACTATGCCTTTGTCGTCGACAAGGCAACACACTTCTGCAATTATGGTTAGGGTTTGAATCCATGCAGTTTTCTCCCAACAATCTTACCGTCAATGGCAGGATAAACATCCGGGTGAACTGGGATCGCTGACGAGGAGACAACTCCTTTTCCCTTCGCCGCAGCACTGGAGGAAGCCTTGGGAGCCATTGATGATCGAAGGAGAAAAAGAGACGGTGACTAGGGCACGAAAGTTTGAAGAAAGAAGAGGGCAATGAGAGTAAAGAACTTTTCTCTTCAAAAATTACTCATATTTATAGGCTAACAGGGGCGTGGGAACCGATAGACGCTTTGGGTTTCGTGCTGCCTAAAAGATAAAGCCGACCCTTAGGATTCTATCCCCTTTCATGCAAAAAAGAATGCTCAGAATCATTAAGGCAAATCTAAATATTTAACGCCGACTCTTGGGATCCTATCCAAAAGACGGCTTTGAATCAAAAACAAATCAAGAGCAATTAATGAGACACCTACGTGGCACAAAGACCAGCATGCGGCCAGAGAAGTCTATGCGGCCAGAGAAGCCTATGCGGGCAGAGAAGCTTATGTGGACATACCCATGCTTCTTATTCAAAGTATTTCAATTTTACAAATTGAAAACTTTGAAGGGGGTCTTGTAGAAGCATGAAAAAGAATAATAAATTCTTATGCGACCCAGAAACTCCATGCGGCTCAGAACTGGAGGGGTCTCATGTGGCTCAAAAATCCCTCAGAGCTTCATGCGGCTCAGAAAGTTTTATGCGGCTTAGATGGAGCCACGTGGCCTTATACGGTTCGAAATAGGCCTATACAGCTGGCCATAATTGCTCCGTACAACTGGCCATTAATGCTCTGACACAAAGTGACAGCTCTAACAAAGATAACAGCTCTGACATAAAGAAGAGGCGCGACATGCTTATAAAAAGACGAAAAAATCTTCATAATATCTGACACAGTTCACAAATTCTAAGAAAGCTCTTTATGCGGATTGCCCGTGTGACCACCCTCATGCGGCTCGGTTATGAGGCCACCCTCATACGGCTCGGTTGTGAGGCCACCCTCATGCGGCTCGGTTGTGAGGACACCCGCATGCGGCTCGGTTGTGAGGCCTCCCTCATGCGGCTCGGTTGTAAGGCCACCCTCATGCGGCTCAGTTGTGAGGCCACCCTCATGCGGCTCGGTTGTGAGGCCACCCTCATGTGGCTCGGTTGTGAGGCCACCCTTATGCGGCTCGTTTGTGAGGCCACCCTCATGCGGCTCGGTTATGAGGCCACCCTCATGCGGCTCGGTTATGATTCCACCCTCTTGCGGCTCACAGGGGAACAGTCCTTCATGCGGCTCACAACCTTGTGGCAGTTGGGACACGTGGCAGAAGTTGACTAAGTCTTAAAAACTCAGATTTATTGCAACCAACAGATCATAGCAGTTCAGATTTATTTCAACCAACATAACAGTCCAGATTTATTGCAACAAACAGATAAAGATTAATATTAACCAATCCCTAACCGCCCACTTCTCAAGGCGCAGTTACAAGGATGTAGCCACGTGGTTGTACACCCCACTCATCACAAACTCCTATAAATAGCATGGGATTATTCCTTTGCACACACACGCAGAGCAAGAAGAGACACACACAGAGAGAGCATTTCTTCGCCGGTGCCGAGGTTGCGTTCGATCGTCCTAGGAGTAAGGCAGAGTTGATAGCACTTTTTCGAGCCTCTACCGTCACCCCCAGAATCCAAATTAGACAATTGTACTTAGATTGCTTTTCCTTAGTTTTGTTCCTAGGCTTTCTTTTGTACAAGCGATTTTGTAATTATGAATTAAAGTTCAGTCATCCCATAAAACTGTTCTGTTCTTTGATAATCAATGGCAAATACTGTAGGTCCTGAAAAATCAAGTTGCACACATCAACAAAGTCAGAAAATCAAGAAATACAACTTTCAGATGAACTGCGCAGACATCAGTTTGCGTATCCTTCAGATTGCGCACGCTAGATTGCGCACACTCCCAAGCGCGCAGGCTGACGTGGCAGATCATCATCATTACCTAACATAAATCAAATCTTCTGACAACTGGCAGCGCGGAGAACGAGGCAACCGTTCGTTTAATCGTACAGCACGACACTCGAGGACAGCTAGCAGCGCAATCCATGTTGGCGTAATCTATGTTGGCGCAATCCATTCCTGCGCAGTCCAAGTCTGCGCAATCCAAAACCAGCGCAATTCAGTGTGCGCGTTTTATCAACACAAATAATAAAATACATGTGGCATTCATGCCATCAATTGCTCATTTCGGAGCAACTGTCTATGCACGATCATGCACATTTCAATCAAATGATGCCATGTGTCCAAGACAGTTGGCCCATGATCCAGTAACTGTCTGCGCAGTCCATTGTTGTGCAATCCAATTGCTGCGCAATCCATCATGCGCAGTCCAGAATAACTAAAAGTTAGTTATTTCTCAGAACACTATAAATAGAGTTTCAAGTCTCCATTCAATGGGGATCAATAATCAGAGATCAGAGATTAGATTATCAGACTTCAAAGTTTAGAGAGTTCAGGAGTTCTTGCCCAAGTGCTGCTGCATTCTTCCGAGGCTTTTGCCTTCAAACTTTCGAGGCTTTTTGCCTTCAATTCCAGAGTTGTCTTCAACTTCAGAGGCTTCGTCTTCAAAGTTCACATCGTCCAAGGGATAAAGCAATCGTCATCTAGATTGGATTCCTAAAGTTGTACCATTCCCAGAATTTAAATTGTAATCTTTTACAAAGTTTGTATCAATAAAGTTCTACACTTTTGTTTTTGCAAACAAAATGGCGACTCTGCTGGGGATGACTTTCTCCTTCGATGAGGAAGTGACAACTCAATGTGACGTAGCGTCTATCGGAAAGACACAGAAGACACTGATTGTGAAGATCAACCAGACAGCCTACGAGTCTATGATCAATTCTAAGACCACTCCTCGCACTGCAACCACTGCTGCCACAAGCAAAGTACGCCCAGTGTGGGTCCCAACGACTGCTGTGCATTCTATTAATGATGCCAGCAAGACTTCTGCGCAGTCTGCCAGCAAGATTGCTGCGCAGTCCAAAGCTTCTGTCATCAAGCCTACTGCACAATCTGTCTCTGCTACTGCTGCACAATCTGCTATTGCCAGTACACAGAAGACTTTATATGCTGCTTTAGCCAAGTACAAAACTCCTATGCCCCTGGCGCAATTGGCTGCCAATATGTCTACGCAAACCAATGCTCCAGCATCCAGAGTCCACTCTAAGTACTCTATAGCAAGAACTCCTGATACGCAAACCACAGTTTCTGTGGCCAAAACCAGTGCGCCATCCATTCATGCGCAAACTGCTCCTGCGCAATCCAAGAATGACAGCCTTTTGGCTAAATCATCTTCTTCCCATAACAAAGGAAAAGGCTCTGCTCTTCTTCCCAAACACCCTGTTGCTCCTGAGCAATCTACTGGGGGTAGTCCTTTGGCTATTCCTCTTCCTCTTTAAAACAAAGGAAAAGGCCCGTTGGTCTTTTTTCAAACTTTCTTGTCCCATGACTTGGAAGATAACAGAGGGAAACGCTCTTTAGCTAACCCTTCTTCACAAAACAAAGGAAAAGGCCCTTTGGTCTTTTCTCAATCTTCTTCAGTTTTTACCGAAGAAGATCAATCTGAACGTGCCTCGGCACCAATCAGTACTAGAACTCTTTCAAACAAGGATTCTTCTTTCCTTTATAACAAGAGAACTTGTACTGATCAAAGAGGTATTCTGCCTACCCCGGTAGCAGAATTCCAGGATCTCCCGACTCTCAATATTTCCCGATCCAGACAAGAAAAATTGCTGGTGTCTCAAACAGAAACCCCTGGGGGTGAATTTGCTGATCTTAGAACTTATCTCAACAGACCCACTTCGGTAAAACACAAACAGCCAATGCCGAAGACCAAATATCATCAAAAACAAATCTCCAGGGTTAAAAATCTCGACACTTATGCCAATGAAATAAGTACTTCCCTGTATACTCAAGGGACTAAACATTTGAAGAATCGGAATCATGTTTCGAACATTATCAAAGAACAGATCCCTTAGAGTTTTCCTCGTCCTATTGTTGTTCCTGATCTCCGAGAACATCTTAGACAAAAGAGGAATACTATCTCGACATCTTCAGTTCAACCATCTGATCATCATTGAAACCACAAAGTCATCATCCAATGTTGTTGTCAAACAACAAAACGATCTGTCTTCGATCGTCTGACTTTTGTTAAATCTGAAGCTATGTCAGAAGAAGATGAAGTCTTGTATGCTTCTATCAATATGACTTCCCGAGACACTGGGGGTAGAAGGTGCTCTAAGCATGGCAAACCTCGTAAACCAAGTCAACGGTATTTAGAATTACTCCAAGAATCTTCTGAAGGAGTGTTTCGACATACCCGTTCTCGAAGCCGAGATACAATCGGTCAAAGGAATCTTCTTCAAGGTCCTTCAAGTTATCTTCCTACTTCTCAGTCAGGAGACGACTCTTTCTCCGACTATGATGCATACAGCGAAAGCTCTGAACAGACAGTGTCTTCCACTATACCAAGAGAAGTAACAGCTTATGTTGTCAATGAAGATCCAGATGCTTCAACATCTACAAATCAAGAACAGCGAATCGTTGCACTAGAAGACAAGCTAAAAACCATGGCTGAAATGGTTGCTAGTATGCATTCTATCATTGTGGCACAACATGCTACACCACCGATTGTACCTACTGTGAGTCCAGAGATCATAGCATCTTCGGTACCTGCCAATACTGGCCTGGGGGTAGTGTCTCTTCAAATACCTCCTGTACAAGTACAAGTTCAAACTACACCTAGTCAGTCAGGAGCTGGGGGTAGTGCTTACAATGTTGTTCCTTTTCCTACCACTCTAATTCAACCTGCTCCTTCTTCGTCATCAGAAGACGCCAATGAAGCTGTCAAGCTCTTGCGAACTCAGTTTGAAGCTTTCAAAGAGAAAGACAACTTGCAAAGATTGGGGATCAAGCAGCCTTATCCAGTTGAATGGAAAGAAGTCTCGTTCCCACCAAAGTACAAAATTCCAACGATCTCTTTGTTTGATGGCAGTACTTCTTCTAGTCAGTTCATCAATCATTTTGAGGTAATGACCGTTCAACTCCAGCCAAATGACGCTCTTCTTACCAGAGTGTTCGTTGGTTGTTTAGCCGGCGTAGCATATGACTGGTACAGAAGTTTGCCCGATGGTTGTATCACTTCCTTTTCAGGTCTCAAGCAAATCTTCCTGGAACGGTTCTATGAAGGATTCAATGACATGACTATGTCGGCTCTCAACAAAATCAAACAGAAACACAATGAAACTGCTGAGAGTTTCATTGAACGGTTCCGCCGTGAAGCCTTGAAGATGCCTCCCAGAACTCCAGCTGCTGTCACTATTGATACTTGTAAGACAAATCTTTTGCCTATCATCAGTATGTGGATAGGATCTACCCAGTTCCAAGATTGGCCTTCATTCATTGTCAACGCCAAAGCTGCGGAAGTAAGTGCCGAGAAGTTCAAACAATTGGGGGTACAGATGTCTAACTCCGATCGAGATGAACACCAGACATCAGGTGGTGGCAACCGCCAGAACAATCGCAAAGCAAAAGAGACTTTGAACATCAATTTGAATAAAAATAAAAAATCTTTGGCTGTCAATGTGGCTCCGCCTACATCCACTCCGACTCCTTCTGCACCTCCACCGAGGGAACCTCGTCCGAAAGTAGAATATTCCTTCGACGAGAATGACACTGCAAGCATCTTTGAATGTTTACTCAAAAGCAACAAGATTCAGCTTCCAGACCCAAAGAAACCTGATGAAGTCGGTAAGACAGATCATCCTAAATATTGTGTCTACCATAGGTTCATTGGACATCCTACTCGAGCATGCTACGTGCTCAAAGGCAAAATTCAAGAGCTTGTCAATGCTGGTGTCGTCACTCTGCAGCAAGATGAGAAGACTGTTACTGCGAATATGGTTTCAGTCCAGTTTGGTGACTTTCCTCCGCAGATGGTACAACACGGTGTCATTCCTATTCCTAAAGCTACTCTTGAGATTGAGAATCTCCCGATTCCACCAAATGAAGGTCTTGTCCCCTTGTCTCTTGACAACGGCGAAATTATGTGGATCCATCCCGATCTTGCTCCAAAATTTGAAGTGCCCTCTTCTTCCAAGAAGAAAGGTCGTTCTAAAGGCAAGACAAAGACTTGCAACATGGTGTCTTTTGACCCCATAATTGATGAAGAAATTCTGCTAGGCACCAGATCAGGGAAAGCCTATTTGAAAGATCATTCTGAAGCTCAAGAGAACCCTACCTCTTCTTCTGAACCTATTCCAGTACAATCTACTTTCTCTGAAGAGATTCCTTCCACATCTTCACCAGTTGTAGTACCTATTCCTTCCAAGCCGGTGGTTGCTGACAAAGGCAAGCAACAAGTCCGTTTTGACAAACCCTTGAAGAAATCATCTCCTACAGGACTGGAAAAGCCATACAACTTTGATATATTGGCTCAACTAGCCAATACACCGGCTAGGCTATCAATCTTCGAGCTCTTGCACCTTTTTAAAGAGACTCGAGAAACTCTAAGTGAAGCCCTGATGTAGGCTGAAACTTGCCTAACCCTTCTCAAAAAGCCAGAAGCCGAACTGGTCTCTTGTCGTCATTGTCACAGCGTATTAGAGTTGATTCCAAACATCACTTTCACTCAGGATGATATGCTGCTGGAGGATAATAGACATGATCGTCCTCTCTACTTTATAGGGTATGTTGATTCAATGAAAGTCGATCGTATCATGATAGATCCAGGGTCTGCTCTCAGCATCATGCCAAAGACGATGCTAGACGCATTGAAGATACCAGTGTATAGTCTTTCAAGCACAATTACCACTATCTTGGGATTCAACCAAGGAAGGAGTGAACCTTTGGGTAAAATTTGCCTAAAACTCCAAATAGGCAATCTTTGCACAAAGGTAACCTTCTATATCATCAATAATCATGGTTGTTCTTACAACGCTCTTCTGGGAAGACCATTCCTTCATGAACATAATGTTGTTCCATCAACTCTTCATCAATGCTTTAAATATGTCGATGACAAAGGAGAAGTTCACAAAGAAGTTGCAGACCTTTATCCTTTAAAAGGCGTCGAAGCGTATTGCAATGACGCTCGTATGTATAAGGAAGAATTTATGAAAGTGGTATTGGCCATGGATACTGAAGAAGGCCAAAAAGTAGTGCCCAATGACACTCTCATCATACCTGTTAAAGGGCATGTTTCCCATCCTCAGTCCTCTAAACCATTGGCTATTCACTTGCCAGTTCAGAAAGAATCGATTGATGGCAATCAAGATAAAAGGGAGCTCACCTCTTCTGAGCCACTTGTTATCGACTTGCGTCGTAACAAGGACAAAAAGCAGCTCACTTCTTCTGAGCCACTTGTTGTTGATTTAACTCACAACAAGGAAAAAAGGGAGCTCACCTCCTCTGAGCCACTTGTTATTGACCTTCGTCGTAACAAGCTTCCTCTACGTTCTTCTTCTCTCCCTCTTGTAATCAATCTGACCAAGCCTGCTAAGGCTAAAGGTCCTGCTGTAAATACAGATGTACAAATTAATGAAAAAGCATCTACTTTCCAGTATACTTATGTTATTTATCATACTAAATGCTATTTGGATATGTTAGATAGCTTCAAATCATTTACAATAGGAGTTGTACAGTCTCTTCAGACAGAAGTCTCATTTGAAGATCCAGATGACTCTTACCGTATTGTCCCTGCTCGAAAGAAAGACGAAAGTCCAATACTTTTTAGTAAAGGACCAGAACAACAATTCAGCTATACGGATGATAGCAAGCTTAACGATACAGGACATCTACAACTACGTCGTTATAGTCAACAATCAAAAGACATCATCCGTAAGATGGGTTATGACTTTAAAAGTGGCCTCAACTACGGTAAGGGTAGACGAACTCCCATTCGTACAGCTGTTCCAAAAGGAAAATCTGATATATACTATAGCAAGACCAAAAGAGGTCTCCGATATGCTTCTCCTTCGATGTTATCCCCAGCAGTTTCCGACTCTGATAGCGAAGAACGTTCTAATTCTTCCGATTCCAGGTCATAGGATTCTGACACCAGCATTGGTGAAGTCCATCGTGTAATCGTATCTTCTAATATGGTAACGGCTAAACTTCCGGAAGGATATGATAAGGATGTTGAAAAAAATCCTAAAACGGATCCTTGGGCTCAACAGATAGATAATCAGTGGGTACTCCGATTTGAACAAAGAGAACCTCCTACTGAAGATCAACTAGTTCAAGTTGATGTAGGAGAAAGTGAGTCACCTCGTCCAATCTTTATTAGCAAGAATCTTCCAGAAGCAGATAAGCAAGAGTTGATTCTTCTCATTAAAGAATACATTGACGTCTTTGCTTGGAGTTATGAAGACATGCCAGGTTTAGATCCCAAAATTGCAACTCACAAACTGAATATTTTGTCTAATGCTAAACCAGTCAAACAGCAGCAACGGCGATTCAAACCTGAAATGATGGACGCAATCGATGATTAAGTCAAGAAGCTTATCGCTTGTGGCTTTATTCGAGAAGAACAACATCTTGATTGGGTAGCCAACGTTGTTCCAGTCCTGAAGAAAACCGGCAAAGTCCGAGTCTGCATCGACTTTTGGGATCTTAATGAAGCATGTCCGAAAGATGAATTTCCTCTCCCTATTACAGACGTTATGATTGACAATACCTGTGGGTTCGAGCAAATATCTTTTATGGATGGATTCTCTGGATACAATCAGATCAAGATGAATCCCGAAGATGAAAAACACACATCTTTCCATACTCCTCGGGGAGTCTATTGCTACACAGTGATGCCATTTGGTCTCAAGAACGCTGGTGCAACTTACCAACGGGCCATGAGTACCATTTTCAGAGAACATCTTCGTAAAACAGTCGAATGTTATGTTGATGATATTGCTGTTAAAAGTCGTCTGAAAGAAGATCATATCCAAGATTTGAGAACAATCTTCAATCTCATGCGCCAACATCAGCTCAAGATGAATCCCACCAAGTCATTCTTGGGTGTCTCTAGTGGCAAGTTTCTCGGCTTCGTTATTACCTTTAAGGGTATACACGTAGATCCCAAAAAGATCAAAGCCATTCAAGAGATGCGTCCTCCACGCAACCTAAAAGAGCTACGAGGATTCCAAGGTCGACTTGCGTACATCAGGAGATTCATTTCGAACTTGTCTGGACGCTGCAGACCATTCACTCAACTAATGAAGAAGGGTGTATCTTTTATTTGGACTGAAGAGTGTCAACAAGCATTCGACGACATCAAACGATATCTCATGAACCCACCAGTCTTGGTGCCACCAATCTCAGGTATTCCATTCTTAATGTACGTCCGTGCTATGGACCATTCGTTGGGTGCTTTACTTGCCCAAAAGAATAAAGAAGGTCATGAACAAGCCATTTACTATCTCAGTCGTACTATGATTGGTGCTGAACACCGTTATAGTCCGGTTGAAAAAGAATGTCTAGCCCTTATGTTTGCCGTTCAAAAGATAAGGCATTACATCATTGGTCAAACCATTCATGTCATATCTCGAGTCAATTCTCTTCGGGTATTGATGAAGAAGCCTAGCACACTCAACTCTCGGCTTGCTACATGGGCCATTCTTCTAGCCCAATATGACATGGTGTATGTTCCTCAAAAGTCTGTCAAAGGTCAAGTGCTGGCGGATTTCTTAGCAGCTTATCCTGTTCCAGAAACGTCCAAACTTTACGATGAAATTCCAGACGAGACGTTGGAAGTCAACATGATCTCTGAAGAATTTCCAACCTGGCATCTATTCTTTGACGGAGCATCCAGAATCGGACCCAATGGTGCTATTGTAGCAGGAGTTGGAGTTGTTCACGTTTCCCCTGACGGATCAACTATCCAAAGAGCTTATTCTCTAGATGAATCATGTTCCAATAATGTAGCAGAATACAATGCTCTACTCATCGGTCTTCAATTAGCCAAGCAATTGAACATTGAATATCTTGAAGTTTACGGCGACTCTAAGCTGGTTGTCAACCAGGTTAGAGGAACTTATGAAGTCCGTCATCAAGATCTGGTACCTTACTTTGAAGCAGCAATCAACATGGCTACATCATTCAAAGCTTTCTTTATTGAATATGTACGCCGAGCTTGCAATACTGAAGCAGATGCCTTAGCCAATCTTGCAGCAGTCTTAGCCGTTCTCATCAGAAGACAACAAGTGGTGGTTATCTCTAATCGAGAATTGTTCTGTATTGAAAACAATCGTAACATCGAGTTCAGTAATTTTGCTGAAATTAATGTTATCAATGAAGATTGGAGAACTCCTTTCATCGACTTCGTGGTTCACAACATACTCCCCAAAGATCCTAAGGAGGCTACAAGTATTCGACGACGATCTCTACGGTTCTACTACAATCAAACCACCAAGACTCTCTATCGGCGGACTTATGACGGTCTCCTTCTACGCTGTCTAGCTGGTGAGGAAGCAAACAGGTGTTACGTGAAGCTCACGACGGTGTCTGCGGAGCACATCAGCCCGGTCCTAAACTACAGAATCGCATCCAACGAATGGGTTACTACTGGCCCTCTATGGTATCAGATGCCATCGAATATGCAAGAAAATGTCGAGCCTGTCAAATCCATGCAGATTTCATTCATCAACCTTCAGAATTTCTACATCCGACAGCCGTTTCCTGGTCTTTCGAAGCTTGGGGCATGGATGTCATAGGTCCTATTAATCCTCCTTCTTCTAAAGGACATCGGTTCATTCTAGCAATAACAGACTACTTCTCTAAGTGGACTGAAGCTATACCCTTGGCTGAAGTCAAGACCAGTGGTGTCATCAACTTTGTCAAACACCATGTCATTTATCGATTTGGTGTCCCTCGACGAATCATTCATGACAACGGACCGCAATTCATCAGCCAGAAATTTACCAGATTCTGTGATGATCACCGGATTGACAACGTTGCCTCAACTGCCTACAATCCTGCCGCTAATGGTTTAGCTGAAGCCTTCAACAAAACTATTATCAAGATCCTCAAAAAGTTTGTATCCACTAACAAACGGAATTAGAGTGAAAAGCTTGGCGAGTGTCTATGGGCCTACTGAACTACGGTCCGCAACCCCACAGGTTTTACACCTTTCTCTTTGGTATATGGCTGTGAAGCTGTTCTTCCTCTGGAACTTCAAATTCCTTCTTTAAGGATTGCCATTGCTAACGAGCTCACTACAGAGAACAATGATCTTCTTCGACTTCAAGAATTGGAGGCACTTGATGAGAAGCGGTTAATGGCTCAACAACATATTGAGTTATACCAAGCTCGTATTTCTAAGACTTTCAACCGTAAAATTAAGGTCAGAGCCTTTCAGCAAGGAGAACTTGTTTTAACAGTCAGACGTCCTATGACTATGACTCATATGAGTAAAGGCAAATTCGATACAAAGTGGGAAGGTCCCTACGTTGTAAGCAAAGTCTTCTCAAATTGAGCTTATCAACTCTCAGAACTGGATGGACGAATTGCAATGATGCCTATCAATGGCAAGTTCCTTAAAAAGTACTATGTGTAAATGTAAATGCTTGTAAATCATCAGACAAGTTCAAGTTCATAAATAAAATTTTATTTTATCATGAATGATAGTACATGATATTAAGGAAGGTCACTATCATCCTTCTCTACATTTGGACGCGGACCACTGCCGTCCTTTTCAACAACACGGTCAGCAAAAGAGCCGAAAACCTTCTTGCTGGAACCCACTAGGAACTTGCAAGCGGCCATCCTCATGGCTTCCTCTTCTTCGGTACTTCCTGGTTCAAGCAGAAAGTCCAGGATGTCTCGCGGTGGCTTGGGTGCAGACGAACCTTCGCCTACTTCTGCCTCCTTTGATTGAACTGATCGACAGGACATTCTTCAGTGCCCTCCTCAACCTTTGGGGCAAGATCAGCCTTCTTGGATGCATCTCCAGATGACATTTTTATGTAAGAAAAAGGGAAGTGCTCCTTTCTGCTAAAATTCTGTTCTATTTATAGGCAGATAACGAAGCAACACATCCACCCGACGGTTTGTCCGTTCCTTTATCATCACCTGACGGTTCATCCGTTCATTCAATTCACTTGACGATTCGTCCGTTCATTCATCCGATGGTTCACCCATTTACATTCATTCGACGGTTCATCCGTTCATTATCACCTGACGGTTCATCCGTTCATTCACATACATTCGACGGTTCATCCGTTCATTCATCTGATGGTTAACCCATTCACATTCATTCGACGGTTCATCCGTTTATTATCACCTGACGGTTCATCCGTTCATTCAATTCACTTGACGGTTCGTCCGTTCATTCATCTGATGGTTCACCCATTTACATTCATTCGACGGTTCATCCGTTCATTATCACCCGACGGTTCGTCCGTTCATTATCATCCGACGGTTCACCCGTTCATTCATCATCACTTGACGGTTCATCCGTTCGTTATTATCCATTTTGACGGTTTGTCCGTTCATTCCATCATTTGACGGTTTTCTCGTTCATCTCACATCCATATCAGCAACTTATCGTTTCGATTAAGTTGTCAATTGAGATAATAATATTTAGTATATTCTGCCACGTCCATATTACCTCTGAGTAAATATAATGAATATAATTATTTTCTACAAAATCATCAAGAAATATATCATGTCTTGCACCTCTGAATATATTTTCTATCTCTATTATTTATATCTGAACAAGATATGCAACAAATAATGGAGCCACAGCAAAAATGTCTTTTATTAATCAAAATATGAGACATTACAAAAACACATGTACTTCAAAAGACATAAAGATACAAAATGTTCCACTAAGACGGAGGTATTATCAGATTATCAATCTGCTGCTTTAGAGTCTGCAGCCGTTCTTCACGAGTGGACATCACCCTCCTTCTGGCTTCTTCCATCTCGGTTTCTTCATTGAAAGCAGGCATGGTCACTATTCGGCGAGTAATATCAGCATTATGAGCTTCTACGTACTCATCCCTCTCCTGAATCAGAGCATTGAATTGTTGGGTTGCAAGTTGATGATCAGCAACTTCATCTTCTAATTCCTTCTGGAGACGAGCAATCTCTGCCCTTAGCTCAGCAGCTCTCTTCTCTTTTCTATCAGCCATCAAGGTTACTGATTCCAGCTTGGAGTTATATTCAGCAGATTTTGCAGAGAAAGCTTCCAAAAGATTCTGGAGATTGACCCTTTCAATGTCAGCTGCTTGAGCCAGTTGTTCGAATTCTGCCTGCACTAGAGACTCCATATCTCCTTGGTTGAGCTCTTTATAGCTTTTGATGGAAATCTCTAACTCATTCAAAATATGTTCCAGGAGAGTGGCTTGAGCCTCGTCACCTTGTTCCCGGATAGCCCTTACTAAGAGAGAGGTTGGACCTCTAACCATGAAAAAATCAGTACCCTCTTTTTCCATCATTCTTTTTACTAGAGGTCCCAAAGATTCAAAAAAGCATCTGGTAAAAGATTGGATCACAAGATTATTAGTCACTATAGCACCAGGAGTTGCAGCTACTCCTGTTGATGACGACGCCGCAGGATGTTCAATCTCTCGCGTCTGGACAGCGGGCTCTTTAAACAAAGGAGCCAAAGTGGAGCTAGTTGCCCCTCCTGGTTGTTCTTCTGCAAAAGTAAAAATTGTCATTTTTTGTCTGTTGTTTGCTATTGTCCAAGAAGATTAAAGATGTAAACTATCTTACTATGGTTGAATCCAGTAATGAGCCTATCATCTGCTGGAATAGAATCTAGCCGAGCAGAAGTAGCTTCAACCATAACAGCTTGGCTACTGCCCACTTCAGAACCACAGAATAAATGATGACTGCTACTAACAATCACCGTCGTTATAGGCACTATGTCTGTGCACGTTGGAGGTGCTAGAGAAGTCTCAAGATCTGCAGGAAATACAAATAAAGACGTTAGCTATCAATCTATTTAAGAGGAGATTGCTAATTTCATTCTATACCTTGAGGATCAGTGGTGGGAGTTTCTTCCGGAGCTTCTTCATCTGCTGCTTTTTCTGGAGATACTTCTACCTCAACATCCTTTTCAGGATTTAAGGTATCAGCAGCATTTTCTGGAACCTCAACATCCTCTTCAGGATTTAAGGTATCATCGACAGCATTAGGAGATATATGCACTTCATCATCCCTTTCAAGATCTTGCATATATTCATCAATATTCTCAGACGAAGAACTCTCCTCATCTTCATCTTCTTCTGGTGCATTCCCGCTGATAGTTGTAACTTGGTCACAATAGTCCTCCAGCAGGCTGTAGCTGCAATCTTCTAGAGCCGCAATCAATTCGCGATCTTCCTCTTCGCGGAGGGTTCTAGGAGTAGGCGGAATTTGAGTCGTCTCCGCAGCAGGTGGAAGAGAGTGTACAACATTTTGCTCTTCCTCCACTTCCTCCATAATACTTCCTCTGGGCTCTTCGGCCTCAGTTCTCGGATCAAGATCTTTCCTCTGCTCGATCTCTTCTCTATGTTTTGGACTAGGAGTTTTATTCCTAGGCTCTGAAATAGGAGTAGGAGATGGCAAAGTTAATCCAGCCGCAGCATCCACTACTATTGAAGACGGGGCTCGATTTCTTCTTTGGGCCAGCTTCTTTCTTTTCAGAGGCCTCTCAGGGCTCTCTATATTTACAGTCTCGACTTGTCTTTGGACAGAGGTCGGTGTGGTAGCCTCTTCTTGCTGAATTGTCTAGGCCAGCTGCCGAGATTGAAATCTAGTGGTAATCTTTTCAGAAGAATGATCTAAGATCAATTTCTTCTTTGCTGCTGGAGCGGGAGGCTCTCTCTTCTCCTCTTCTTGGCTGGAGATTTGCCTACCTTCAAAGAGATACGTAGTGGCGCGTTAACTTCTTGAGGGAACATAACATCCCTTGAAGCTTCCAAGGGTGCATCTACTGGCTCATGTACTTCATCATTTTCTATGAGCGACATGACGACTCCTCCCCTCTTCAATCTTGTTGAAGTCGCGAAGCTATCCGCGAGGTTGAAATTCTCAGCAAAGGTGTTCGAAGATGTATAGAATACTGAGTATGTAAATAGCATTCGAGGGCCATGATTGCTGTTTACTGGCATCGAGAACGTCACTTTCGTATCTCGAGCATTATAATAAGCCCATGCTCGGGCCCCATCTATTAAAAAACCCTTTCCTTGAAGACATGTGATAGCATTCCCTATATGGAATTGGTCGTACACGAACTGTCGAGCAAATCGACTGAGGAGATATGGCTCTAAATAACATTCATCTTCAAACCAATACACCAAATGGGACGGTCGAATTGTTTTCAACCACTCAAAAGCTGCACGGCTCAGAGGATGCATCTTCGAGTCAATCATATTTGTCGGCATTTGTTCGTAACCAGCAGGAGGATGGGTGCAATAAAAGTTCCATCCTTTGCTCAGGTTCAGAGCATATCTACAATCTCTCAGAGCAGTGAATTTCCACTTACTATGAGAGTATCTCCACAAAAAGCTGCCGTCGACCAGTCCCATGCCGGGGTCCATCAAAGTGGGATGGTGAAGGAGCAACCACCCAAATAGATATGTATACGGTAATTCCAACCGAGGAAATTCTTTTTCACCCTTGGATTTCAGCATCAGATCGACGTACAGACGAAGACCAGCATTCAGCTTACAAGTCATCGCTGACAAAAGATCCATCTTATAGCCGAAGACTAATCTAATGGCAGTAAAAAGAACATCGCGATGGAAGCGGTCTACAGCACTGGATCCCGGGACTACAAACCGACGGAGCCAATGTGTCAAAAACCCTGCTAATTGGGCTTCTTTTGACATCGGTCTATATCCTACTCTCAAATAACTTTCGAGAGTATCTTCTTTCTTCAAAGGAGGACATTGATAATCATCATTCATCTCTTTATCAAAATCGCCACTTTCTTCCATCAACTTCATCACTTCTGTGTTGCTCAATGGCTTAAAGAAGTCAGGATAGCATCTATCATGTTCCTTGGTCTTCGGTTCTTGAATGTGGTTAAGGAACAGATAAGGTAGCCATTTCGAGGAATAGCAAGTGTTTGATGTAGCACTTTTATAGAACAGAGAACAGATTTTATAATGACATAGCAGTTCCTCGAAGACTGCTACCATTTCTGCATTCTCTCTCCGGAGTCTGTCCAACTCATCATTGGTTGGGACAAATTCTTCATATGGGGCATCTCCCATTGGCAAATAAGAGATGTACCGCATCTCATGAAGTACAAACCCGATTTCTCCGCCGGGAGTCATGAAGGTCCCTGTTCTGTAATTGTACCTCTCTGCTAGAGCCAAGAACAGGTGCGGGTTCGGAGCAAAACCATAGACAGTGGCATGCACTGCTTGGTACAAGTTGATTTGCTGGAGTTTATTTTCAAACTTGGTCAGAATCCAATTTGCTATGCAGCTCCATCTTTTAAAATCTGGATTCACCAATCCAGTTAGTCTGATGTCCTGCTCAGGATATCTTCCTTCGACCTTCGCAAACTCATTTACAAAAATTGGAGTTCTGACGGGCATTAACAAGGAAGAATTCTCTAGCGGAATACAATCGGGTTTCAGACCTCTCAACAAGACACTGTACCGTTCTGAGGAACTGTAGAACATATCCTTCTTGCTCGGCCCCTTCTTCACAAAAATCCTTCCTGGACGGGCATCTTGGAACGGTGTAAGGTTCCATTCCATCTTCCTCGGATAGCTCGCATGAGCATACCGGGATAAGGGGAGGCAGCGTGGAACATTTGGTATCGAGAATGATTTATCCGCCTGATGGACAATCCTTTCTTCCATCCTTGGTCTCGGTTGAGAGCTTTTCTCAGCTTCACCGAATAGGAATAATAGTTTCTTGTGTATGACAGCATCTGCTGATTCCAGAGGTTGTCCATTCATCAAACATTGCAGTATCTTATTATCTTGAGATATCAAAATAGCCTGACGGAAGATTGGCAGATCATATTGAGGATAGTGCACATGTGATAGGTCCTCTTTATATTCTGATTCTGAAAGGGTCCCTACGAAGTTCTCATATTCTGGATCTTCTCTAGTATTAACTGCATCAGACAGAGAAAACAAAAATTTTCAGTATAAGTCAAAGTCAAAGATTCAGTTTGAGCAAATATTAGATTGCGCAAAATCAAATTGCGCAATATCAGATTACACGAATAATCAGATTGCGCAAATAAACAGTCATCAGTTTGCGCTGACAGTCTCGCGTAAATCAGCAAGTTATGCTGACTTTTGTCAGCGCAGTTCAACCGATTGCGCAGAGAGTCGTCCTTCATAAAAATGAAGAATGAACTGATTTGTGCAACCAGAACCCTAAAAAGGGTGGCGCAGTATGATCCTATCTCTAAAAAGAGATAGATTTTGAAGAAACAGTGAAATCAAAACTCTAAAAAGAGTTTTTGATTAGGTCATCTACCTATCATTGCTGGATGAGCAGTTTCATGGCGAGAAGCTCGTCGCGCAGCCCTAGTCGATGATTCGGCGGGGGCCTTGCCCTTAGCAGCGGCGGAGGATCGTCAGGGGGCCATCGAGATCGTTGGAGAAGAAAGGAAGAAAGAGCTCAGAAATTTTTCTCTCAAGTGCACGAAGAAAGCAAGTAAAGAACACTTCGAAGGAATTGAAGAGCTATTTATAGTTTTTCAAATCGAAACGGCCGCCTTAGATTGTGCCTAAAAATGGGGCTAATCCCTCAGATTGCGCAGACAGCTCACTACATGTGCAAATTGATTTCAAATTCAAAATTTAAAGTATTTCGAAATTTTGAATAAATTCAACTTTCGAAAACTTTGAAGGGGGTCTTGTAGGTCCTGAAAAATCAAGTTGCACACATCAACAAAGTCAGAAAATCAAGAAATACAACTTTCAGATGAACTGCGCAGACATCAGTTTGCGCATCCTTCAGATTGCGCACGCTAGATTGCGCACACTCCCAAGCACGCAGGCTGACGTGGCAGATCATCATCATTACCTGACACAAATCAAATCTTCTAACAGCTGACAGCGCAGAGAACGAGGCGACCGTTCATTTAATCATACAGCACGGTGCTCGAGGACAGCTGGCAGCGTAATCCATGTTGGCGCAATCTATGTTGGCGCAATCCATTCCTGCGCAGTCCAAGTCTGCACAATCCAAAACCAGCGCAATTCAGTGTGCGCGTTCTATCAAAACAAATGACAAAATACACGTAGCATTCATGCCATCAATTGCTCATTTCGGGGCAACTGTCTATGCACGATCATGCGCATTTCAATCAAATGATGCCATGTGTCCAAGACAGTTGGCCCATGATCCAGTAACTGTCTGCGCAGTCCATTGTTGTGCAATCCAATTGCTGCGCAATCCATCATGCGCAGTCCAGAATAACTAAAAGTTAGTTATTTCTCAGAACTCTATAAATAGAGTTTCAAGTCTCCATTCAAGGGGGATCAATAATCAGAGATCAGAGATTAGATTATCAGACTTCAAAGTTTAGAGAGTTCAGGAGTTCTTGCCCAAGTGCTGCTGCATTCTTCCGAGGCTTTTGCCTTCAAACTTCCGAGGCTTTTTGCCTTCAATTCCAGAGTTGTCTTCAACTTCAGAGGCTTCGTCTTCAAAGTTCACATCGTCCAAGGGATAAAGCAATCGTCATCTAGATTGTATTCCTAAAGTTGTACCATTCCCAGAATTCAAATTGTAATCTTTTACAAAGTTTGTATCAATAAAGTTCTACACTTTTGTTTTTGCAAACAAACATGATGGCGACTCTGTTGGGGACTAAATTCTCCACTGCTGAAAAGTTGGTGATGCAATCGGACGTCGCCAAACTCGGCTCCACGCAACAGATGCTGGTTGTTCGCTTCGACCAGCAAGCGTTTGAAGAGATGCTCTCCGACGGGAGCGCTAGCCTGGTCCAGAAACGAGCCGGCACGAAGAAGGCCCGCAGGAAGTGGAGGCCCAAAACTGCTGCTCCTTTCCAAGTTCTGGAAGAAGTGTTCTCTGCTGCCCAAGACGGCGGAGAAGACTTACATACGGCCCCACTTCAGGCCGCAGAGGACCCTGCTGTCCCTAAGTCTGGCAGAGGAAAGCACTACGATGCTAGACTTGTGGGAGCAAATAGGAACTCTGTGCGGTCCAAGAAGAAGCTGCATAAGGGCGCCAGCTGCATGAAGGCTCATGCGACCACCAACCTCAGCCGCATGGATAAGACTCATGCGGCTACCAAACCCAGCCGCATGGAGAAGGCTCATGAGGCCACGAGCTCCAGCCGCATACAGAAAGTTCATGCGGCCGCCAATCTCAGCCGCATGCAGACCGCTCATGCGGCCACCTATCCCAGCCGCATGCAACATGCTTATGCGGCCGCCAAGCCCAGCCGTAGGGATATGGCTTATGCGGCATCCAACCGCAGACCATCCATCCTATGCGGCTCGGGTTCAGTCTTCGACCGCCTCTCATACAGTCCTGACCTCAGAAGCTCCCATGAGGATGTGCCAGACTCTGTGCGGCACAACTTGGACTCTTCCTACTACGCGCCTTTTGGTTCTAGAGCAAAGAAGTCTAGGACAGCGCGGGCTCGTCGAGCTCAGTCAGCTGTCCTAACTTCTGACCATCAGGGAGTCCTGCTAACTGTTATGCGGGCCTCTGATAGAAAGTTGTACAAAACTCCCCGTGTCCAACCTCCGGTGGACAACTGACAGGGTGGTTCTCAAGAGTCTCCCAACAATGATCAGGGGCAAGTACTTTCACCAGCCCTACGTCAGAGAGCAAACATGATACCAACACACTCGTATGCTCGGGACTTCCGGGCCCATAAAACGAGTATAAAGGTTGCTCGAGATGCACTTGACTTACGTGATGTGATCCTTCACAAGCGCAAGGAAAGAGAAGAAACCTTGGTGCAGAGAGTCCTTCTATGGACATCACTGCATTCAAGTCATTGTCAATTGCTGCTGCAACAAGACAGTAGTACAAGAGGACCAACAGTCCTTCTTCCAACGACTGCAGCAGCCAGGACCGATCCTAGAACAAAGCTCGGGAGACGAGGTGCTTCCTTTCACCTTTTGCAATTCTACCCGAAAAGTCCCCACCGGCAAGGGAGGGAAGAAAGTAAATGTCTCCAGCCCGATGATCTCAACTAGCGCGGCTAAGAAACTCTCATCCAAGCAGTTTCGTCAACACTTGGAGACGAAATCTTCAACACTTGGAGATTCGTCATCCACATCCCTGGGGGTAGCCGAAGCTCGGGGTAGCACTCCCCGGAACATCCAAGACAATCCGGTATTCCAAGAAGATGAACCAAGGGAGATAGTTCCTCCAACAGATGTAACAGAACCATACACCCTTGGATACATCCATGGGTGCCAAGATGAAGCAACCTCCTATACAGGGGGTAGCACTTCCTCCGAGTCCAAACCGGAGGAAAACATTCCAACATATCCCGATGACTTCTCCATTCGGGGGTATAATTCAGAAAGTACATCCTCTACAGTTCCTTCCACTGTTCCTCGTGTGAGAACAGTATTTATGACTGAGAATGACCAGGACGGTCCCAGCGATCGACAGTGCCTCGACCCTCTTGAGTCCATACTTCATACCCTGGTCAAGTCAGTAGACGAGATCAAGGCAGCCCTGCCGACTCTCCAAGGAAGAACACCTGGCCAAACCAATTTGGGTCCCGTCGTCAATGCGGACTCAAACACAACCGCACGAACCTCGGGTGACAATCCACCCGGAATGTCGGCTTCCACTGCTGCAGAAGAGGCCAGGGAGGCAAAAAGAAAAGTCCAGGAGCTTCGGGCAATGTTTTACGCCCGAGAAAACTCTCAGTACCTCAGGATACGACAGTTATATCCCGCTGCATGGAGAGATATCCCCTTCCCTCCTTGATACAAACCATTCAACATCAACCCTTTTGACGGGAAGACATCTGCAAGCCGATACGTGACCTACTTTGAGGTCACAACAGATCATCTGTCGTATGACGACGCCATCCTTACACGATTGTTCGTCAGGTCAATCTTACAGGGGAAAGCTCGTCGGCGGATCTTCAGGACAGCACTTGTATAGGTGCAATGCCCAACATTATCTTCACTCCGCAGGATATGCTTATCAAGACCAACCTGTACGATCGCCCTCTTTATTATACTGGATACGTCGGCGACATCAAGGTGGATCGGATGCACATTGATCCCGGTTCTTCGATAAACATTATTCCGAAGAGCTTGCTTCACCATCTGTGTATCCCTATGCAGCGGCTAACTCCTACCAGCACCGCAATTAGCAGTTTCAATTCAGGAAGAAGCTATCCCATCGGGAAGATTCGCCTGAAGTACCAAATTGGCGACCTTCAGTCGGAAGTAACCTGCTATGTCATCGATGCAGACACCTCCTACAATATTCTTCTGGGGCGTCCGTGGATACATGATTATATGATCGTGCCCTCCATATTGCACTAGTGCTTCAAGTACGTCGACATGCACGGCTTCGTAAAGACAAAATTTGCCGACATCGATCCCTTTAAAGGGGTCGAATCCTACTATTAAGATTCCTGCTTGTACGAGAAATCAAAGAGGCACCTGATCAAGGAGGATGTTCAAGAGCAGACGGAGGCCATTGCGGGGCCTGAGGAACCCTTGAGAATCCATCTCCAGCCCCGCAAACCAGGCAGGACTGCACCTCTTACAGCCACTCTGCGTAGAGAAGCAACTAGTCTCCCGGTGCTTACTGCACAAAAAGAGCAGATGACAATCCGACTGCCCAGGTCTGGCCAAGGGCCGAGACCCACTACGGAGCCGCTGACAATCAGGCTGCCTAGGGCCGATCAACAACAAATAGAAGAGTCCAATCCTTCTGTTAAGCCATTGACGATTCGTCTTTCCAGAATAAGTCAACAACCGAATGCTAAGTTGGGAACTGCTAGTGAGCCAACAACTCCCCGTCTAACACCAAGCACTAAGCCGGGGGTCGTAGTACGCCAACGACTCCACGTTCAGCACCACCAGTAGAGCCCCTGATGATCAAGCTGTCCAGGTCATCCTCCCCGTCTTTATTAATACAGGAGGTAGCCGAAGAGGACTTAGAGCTAGCCAAGTATGTGGCTACTCACACTGATGTTCCTTCTGCTGACGATGTAATTCCACCTGAAAAGATACCTTATTTCATTAATAAAGGGCTATCTTTGAACTACCTCGAGCTTAATAAGCTTTGTATGATGTACGCTATGGAACACGGTATAGGCACCAACCTACACACATAAGTGACAAACGTCTATACCACGAACTAATTCACTCCTGTGGAAGATGCTTGCATCATAGTTGAGGGAGAGGACCATCCAATCATCTTCGGCAGGAAGAATGATCCACAGCCTTTCAGGATAGAAGAAGTTGATCTCGAATCCGACACCGGAAGACTGCCCCTTTATCTGTATAGCTCCCGATCCAAGTACCTCATACAAAAACAGGGGTATGATATGGAGGCTATGCCAGGCTTAAACTACGGCACTGGCCGGCGATTACCTTTGCAGTTGCCAGTCCCGTCTGAAAAACCACAGGATTACTACAATAAGACCAGACGTGGTCTGGGCTATGTTACACCTGCAATAACTCCTGAAAGCTTAGATGAGGAATGTGACTAGCATTCACATTCGACCGGATCACCCACTTCTGAGTCAGATGTCAGCATCGGGGACGTATTCAGGCAAGTTTTGTCTGTCAATATGGCATTTGCTGACGCCTATAAAGAAGACGAAGATGTACCCGAGCTTCTCGAGTTAGAGCCTTGGGTTCAACAGCTAGATGCATAGTGTGAGAAGCATTTCAAACAGAGAGATCCTCCTACCGAAGATGAGGTCATGGAAGTTGACCTCGGATATGAATCCTCTCCAAAGTCAATCTTCGTCAGCAAAAGCCTGACAGACGAAGAGCGGGAGGCGCTTTTGTAACTCGTTAGAGAATACATTAATGTGTTCACCTGGAGCTATAGAGACATGCCAGGGCTAAACCTCGAGGTTGCACTCTATAAGCTCAACATTCAGCCGGACGCAAAGCCTGTCAAGTAGCAGCAACGACGGTTCCGCCCAGATATCATGAATTCTATCGAAGCTGAGGTCAACAAACTGATAGCTAGTAGATTCATCCGGGAGGAACAACATCCAGACTGGGTCACCAACATAGTATCGGTCCTCAAAAAAAATGGAAAGATCCGAATTTGCATCGACTTCCAAAATCTGAACAAAGCATGTCCTAAGGATGAGTTCCCTCTTCCTATTACGGACATAATGATTAACAACACATGTGGCTTTGAGCGCATGTCGTTCATGGATGGCTTCTCAGGATACAACCAAATCAAGATGTTTCCTGATGATGAAAAGAATACATTATTTCGAACACCGATTGGCGTGTACTGTTACACAGTCATACCCTTTGGTTTAAAGAATGCCGGTGCCACATATCAACGGGCTATGAGTGTCATCTTCAGGGACCACTTGCGTAAGACAGTAGAATGTTATGTCGATGACATCACCGTCAAAAGCCGCTCTAAGAAAGATCATATGTACGATCTGAGGACAGTCTTCGACCTGATGCGAGCGCACAACCTGAAGATGAATCCCACAAAATCCTTCTTAAGCGTATCTAGCGGAAAATTCTTGGGTTTTATCATTACTGCCCAGGGAATCCATATAGACCCTGAGAAGACGAAGACAATCATGGAGATGGGCCTCCCGAGAAATCTCTGAGAACTCAGAGGCCTTCAAGGGAGGCTAGCCTATATCAGGAGGTTTATCTCTAACCTCTCTGGATGGTGTCAACCATTCACCCACCTCATGAAGAAGGGCGTCTCCTTCGTATGGGATGAAGAGTGCCAACGTGCCTTCGACAATATTAAAGAATATCTGTCAAACCATCCAGTCCTAGAGGCCCCGGTTGCTGGAAAGCCGTTCTTGTTTTACGTACGAGCGATGGAGCATTCCCTCGGTGCTCTACTAGCACAGAACAATAATGTAGGGCATGAACTGGCCATCTATTATCTCAGCCGAATGATGATAGGACCTGAGCATAGATACACCGTCGTAGAAAAAAAATGTCTTGCTTTGGTGTTCGCTATCCAGAAGACGCGACACTATGTTACAGGACAAACCATCCATGTCATATCTCGAGTTAACTCCCTCAGGGTTCTCATGACCAAGCCAGGTGCACTCAGCTCTCGCCTTGCTACCTGGGCGATATTATTGTCTCCCTACCACATGATATTCGTCCCGCAAAAGGCTGTTAAAGGTCAAGCTCTGGTAGACTTTTTAGCAGCTCATCCAGGTTCGGAGTCAACCAGAATATACAAAGAGATCCCAGACGACGTCGCCAATTCAAACATGGCTTCTAATGATACTGTCTGGTGAATGTTCTTCGACGGTGCTTCAAGAACCGGACCCAAAGGCAACATCGTCGTCGGGGTCGGAGTGGTACTGATTTCTCCCTCGGGCTTGGTGATCAACTGGGCATACTCACTCACGAAACCTTGTTTAAATAACGTGGCCGAATACAATGCCTTGGTTATCGGCCTCCAACTTGCAAAGGAACTGGGGGTAGAGTACCTGGAAGCATACAGCGATTCACAGTTAATCGTCAATCAAATCCGGGGTTCATATGAAGTTCGCCATGAAGACATGATCCCCTATCATCAGATAGCAATCACCATCATCACATCCTTGAATGGATTCTTCATAGAACATGTTTCCAGACTCTAGAATATTGAAGCTGACGCCTTAGCCGGATTGGCCGCTTCTCTGGCGGTTCCAAATCATACTCACCACTTGGTGGATGTAATAGGGCATGAATTGGTCTGTCCGAAGAACAAAGTACAATTTGCCGAGAGTTATTCTGCCTTGACGGTCAACGAGATACAGGACTGGAGGCTCCCATTTATTGACTTTGCAGTCTATGGCATCTTGCCGGAGAACCCGAAAGAAGCCACCTCTGTTAGAAGATGTTCTCTCAGATTCTTCTACGATACAGAGACAAAGATGATGTATCGGCGATCTTATGATGGACTACTGCTTCGGTGTTTATCAAATACAGAAGCTAAAGAAGCGGTATGCGAAGCTCACGACGGCGTTTGCAGGGCCCATCAACCTGGCCCAAAATTACAAGATCGCCTTCGCCGGATGGGCTATTACTGGCCTACGATGGTGGCAGATGCGATAGACTATGCAAGAAAGTATAAAGCTTGTCAGGTCCACGCAGATTTTATATACCAACCATCCGAATTCCTACATCCGACGGTGGCATCCTGGCCATTTGAGGTATGGGGAATGGATATCATCGGTCTAATTACCCCACCTTCATCCAGAGGACACCATTTCATACTGGCAATTATAGATTACTTCTCCAAGTGGGCGAAAGCTGTCCCGTTTGTAGAAGTGAAGACATCAAATATGATCAGCTTCCTCAAGCATCACATCATCTATCGCTTTGGACTGCCTCGGAGGATCATCCATGACAATGGTCCGCAGTTCGCAAGCCAAGCCTTCTATCGATTTTGTAACAAACATTGGATCCAGAATGTTGCGTCAACACCCTACAACCCGGCGGCTAATGGTCTGGCCGAAGTATTTAACAAAACTGTAATCAAGCTCCTCAAGATGTTCGTGTCCTCAAACAAATGTGACTGGAATAAAAAGCTTGGCGAATGCTTATGGGCGTACCGTACTACATTCCGGACGGCTACTGGGAACACACCATTCTTTTTGGTGTACGGAAGTGAGGCAGTTCTCTCGCTAGAGACTCAAATCCCCTCGCTCCATGTCGTTCTCACTTACCGATTGACGACGGATGATAATTACCG
This sequence comes from Iris pallida, assembly GCA_029216955.1. Classification (NCBI taxonomy): domain Eukaryota; kingdom Viridiplantae; phylum Streptophyta; class Magnoliopsida; order Asparagales; family Iridaceae; genus Iris; species Iris pallida. The sequence goes on along the minus strand of JANAVB010018000.1, from coordinate 2,294,958 downwards.
TCGTCGGCTACAAGAGTTGAAGGCCTTAGATGAAAAACGCCTGTTAGCTCAACAATAAATCGAGCTTTATCAAGAACGCATCTCTGGAGCCTTCAACAAGAAGGTTAAACTCAGAACATTCCAAGTGGACGATCTAGTCTTGACAGTTCGGAGGCCGATGGTTATGACTCACAAAATCGTCGGCAAGTTCCAGCCAAAGTGGCAAGGCCCATTTATCATCGAGGCAGTATTCTCCAATGGTGCATACCGTTTCGCAAAGCAAAACGAAGACTTGCTTATGATGCCCATCAATGGCAAGTTCCTGAAGAAATACTATGCCTAAATGACATCCGCTGAATCAACAAGATTGTTGAGTTATGTACCCTTAGATACCGCTGAACTCACACTTTGGTCACTCCAAATGAATCTATATCGCGTCTTCTGGGTAGTAAGTCACGTATGATCATACCTCTGAACTTCCTCCATAAAAGAGCATTTTCCTTATAACCTATTACCCGCGCTTTCAGTGCATAAAAAAAAGGGTAACAAGTCCACCCAAATTCCCCAAACAACCACGTCGATGTCACATCTGAGTTGTTTCACTTCCATCAAAAACAAACCGCCCCTTACGTAGAACTCCTACGTCGATGTCACCTCTGAGTTGTTCTATGTACCCTTCGTGGAGTCCAATCCTGCCATGTCCTCATTACCTCTGACTAGGAAGACTCCATTGAAAAGCTCCCATATTAACCATATCCTCATTACTTCTGAGTAAGTATGTCGGTTTTCTCTCGACTTATTATCCGTACCCAAAAAAACCCAGGGTACGCCAAGGATAATAGCCCAAAAATGTCTATAGTTGACCATAAATGTTCGCAGTTGACCACAAATGTTGTACTAGGTTCTCTAGTACACGCGCCTCTTTTCTCACAATCTCATGCCTCTGGAATGCAGCTGTTCCATGGCATTCTTTCGCCCGATACCAAGAACTTCCATATCCACCTTACCGCGAAGTTGTTCTAGGTATCCCTATCAAACTTATTATCCGTACCTAAAACCAAGATATGCCAAGGGTAATAGGTCCACAGAAAGTCCCCCAGTAGGGCAAACACATAATACCTAAGATGCAGTACAAGCACAACAGATAAAAGATGATGCAAACAAAGTCATTTAGTTAAATCAAATTTACTATATTTTCTGGGACCACGTCCCTGTCAAAAAGATGAAGAAACATAAAGAAAGAAAGGAAAAATTCGATCATGGTTCGGTGACACATAATTCTCGGAGCCGGTCCTTCAGTTTGGACGTCGACCGCTCAATTCTCAGGGTGGCCCAGCGCTCCGCCTCTTGTGTCAACTTCTCTGCATCCTCCAGATGCGTATGTTCCTGCCAGCCATCTTCAAGCTTCTTCAGGGCACGCTCCAAGGCATCTAAGGTTCGGGTAACCTTGTCGATCTCCCAAAAAATTAACTCCTTATCTTCACGCGAGGCCTGCAGCTCAGACTCCAAAGAAACCAATTTTCTCTGAAGCTGGAGGATCTTCTCCTTGGTATCGGCTATCCCACGAGAGGCGGCCTCTTCCCGAGCAATGCAGTCCTCTCCGCTGCGGCTTAATTGATCGTACTTTAGTGACAAATCTCGGAGGTCCTTCATCAGAGCAGGCTTGGACGTCTCCCATATCGTCCTTACCTTTTCCATGGCAGTTAAAAGGAAGGCACGCTCCTGATCTATTGCTGAAGACAGATCAACTTGCCGCAGTCCTTGATACTGAGCCACCAGCTAATCAGCTTCTAGTAACTTGGGCTCCAAAAGCTCGACTATCCCTGCCCCACCAGGGAGGGTTCTGAGAAGTTCAATCTGGCCACGAGCACATTGACGGGCCAATGCAAAAGATGTTCCCCTCTCTACGGCAGCCTCAACCCCTCGCTTCAGGTGGCTGTAGAAACTGTCAACCACGTCCTTCGACGATTCATCCAGAACTTCCGAAGAAGACGGCGTCAAATGAAGAGTAGTTGGCAGAATTGAAGAAGATGCACCGAAACTTGATGCCTCTGCCACTAGAGAGACAAGTTTTGAGCGATAAGATGCTTGAATAGCAGCCATCTCCACCTCCGCCGCCCGAAGGATCTGGAGACTTGACAGGACGGAAAGGTCGACCTCTGGAGCCACATAGATCAAGGAGGGTGCAGGGACCATTTCTCTCCGTCCCGGCCGTTCCACTGCCTGATCTCCCGAACTCGAACCAGCAGGAGGCCCCTCGATATGAGTTGGAGGAGGAGGAGGCATACTTTCTTCCACCGGATCCCCTCCGGTGACTTCTCCCTCGACGATGTCCGCCGTCAGCGGAGAAGGAACATGACCTGTACGTCCGGAGCAACCATCGATCAACTTAACCCGAAGGATGTAAAGATAGAGCAAATGAACCTCCTCACTAGTCAAGACTTGACTTAGCTTACCAGGAAAGGGTTGCTGAGGCTGAGGCTCGCTCACAGCCATTGTATCCTCCTCACCAGCGACATTTGAGCCGAATGCAGCTGGTTCCTCTGCCCCAGTCACCCCGGAGGTAGACAAAATTGGGTCAGCATCACCCGACTGGGTTTCAGCAACCTCGGGGATTGGCTCAGTAGAGCCCACATCGTCCTGGGTTGAGATATCAGCAACGGAAGGAACCTCAACCGTCGCCGGAAGAACCTTGGCGGAGATAAGCTCAGCACTCATATCGCTAATTAAAGTGGCTAGAGCCGGGTCAACTTCAGAGGCAGTAGCCGACTCTCGAGAGTCCACTTCTCCTGACGTCTACAAAGAAAAGAAGAAGGATTATATCATAATACAAAAAGAAAAGAAAAGAAGAAGAGCTAAGAAAAGATGGTTGTAATCCGATTCACTTTCGAAACGGCATCAACATCCTCGCTTCTCTCCCGAATGATTAGCCTGCGGGGCTTGACAGCGGCCCATTTCCGGGAGTAAGTTATGCCGCCAACAGTGGATTCACGCCTGCTTTGCTTGCGTGAAGGACCAGGCATAATAGGAGGCTGATCTGCCACCACATCATCTACGGGAGGAAGAGACAGGTTATCGGGATCATCCTCTTCGTTCGTATTTGTGGACTCTGAGTCTGACACCTCAACTGCATTCCCCTTCTTTGTCCTCATCTTGGACCCTTTTGGCTTCTCCTCCAAACCAGTACCGATAATAAAACTGGTACTTGGGTCAAAATCGGTAAGGGGCTTATTCACCATAACATGGTATAGGGCCGCCATGTACAAAATCTGCCCTGACTCCTTAGCATCAGGCACAGAAAAGCTGGTGCGGGTGTGAACCGTGTTATAGTAGTGCCAATTCCTGATACCGTCAAGGACACTACCCTCAAAACCCAGGCAGGGGCTAGGATTGTCCAGAAATAGCTGACTGTACCCAAACTATCGGGAGAACCAACTGGGCAAGTAGGGCTCCAGGAAGACAGAGTTACGGTTACGATATACCAGGTGTGCAGGACGGATGTTCTGCAACAGAGAAGCATCTTATCAGATAAGAGTTGGGGGTCCAGTACCATCAAGATGTACACCATTCACTTCTTTATTTGTAAAAGGAGGGACAGACACGAAAAAGGTGTATCTGTCCACACTAGCCAGTGCCATCCGACAGGCTGGCAGGGTTCTGCACTCCCAAGGCATACGGTGATACTGGAAGATGAAGGCATCATCCGCAGTTACGCCGTCTTCTGGGCCAGGCCCCATCAAAGACTGGAAATACATCAACAGCCACCCCATCAGATAATGATAGGGCAGCTCGATCCATTCAAAGTCCTTCACCGTATCATGGGAAATGACCTTGGACGAGAAAGCGCTGAGGCTGCTATGTATGCTGCACACCATGGCAGGGAGGAGAGCTAGTTTGGCCCCAAAGACTAGCTTCACCGTAGGGAGGATAAAGTTACAGCTGATTCTCTCAATAGAGCCAGCCCATCCCGAAACTACGCAGTTCCGTAGCCATACCATCAGAAATCCTGCCAGAAGAGCCTTCTCGGACAACTGCTGAGTGTCTTGATAAAAATAAGTAAAATAGTCAGATTGACTCCCAAATCTGTCGTCGGTGGTTTTTACCCTCTTGGCGGTCGACACCTGTTCCTGCACCTCCTTCCGGGTTCGAGGACTCCGGGGAGAAATACGGCCTGAGGCGCTAAGCTTAAAAAGGTAACTGAGCCATGCCTTCGTATGAGGAAGGTTCCCTTCCGAGCTGTCGTTCTTTTTCTTCGACATCTGCTGGCACGTGCTGTAGTGACACAGCAATTCCCAGTAGACAGCAACAAAGCCCGGGAACCTCTTCTCCAACTCCTCGAACTCTTCGTTCGTGGGAGTATACACTTCGAAGACTTCATTTCCCTAGGGCAGCCTGGAGACTTCATGCATCTCGTGGAGAGCGAGTCTCATCTCCCCTTTCGGTGTAAAGAAAGTCCCCGTTCTGCGGTTGTACATTTCAATAAGAGCCATGAAGAGCTTCTTGTTTATGGGCAAACCATAACAGGTGCCCCGAATGGCATGAAACAAGTTGATCTCGCACAGGAGATTCTCGTATGTCCGTAAAATCTACATGGTTAAGTTGGTCCACGAAGAGATGGGGTTCATCCAATTCAGCAGCGCCAACCGACCAATGGGGTAGGACCCCTTCTGAGCAAGCTGGTTCATAAAAGTGTCAGCTTGAGAGAACTGAAAGTTAGGACCCTGCACATTTAAGAAAGTAGCCGGCGCCAAATCCATCACATAGCAGCTGATCGGCGTCCTGCCCGCGACCACCGACCCCAAGTTTCTGTTATAGTGAATATCACCCACAAACAACTCCTGCCGGCTCGGAGTCAAGGAGTCCACCATTTTTCTATCCATTGGCAGCATGTTGAACCACGACAGCAGGAAGTGACGTTCCATTTGAGGAATGTGGATCGCCATTCCGTTAGAAGAAAACTCCAACTTTCATATATGTCCAAAATACTGGAGTTCTTTACAATCAGGGCATCTCCGAAGAGGAACGCAGTTTTCAGGTGTTGGCCCTCCAATTTCCCCGAATTCATCATACCCGAGAGAAAAAAAAAGGACTGGTTTTTGATATCCCGTAGCCTCTCCTTAGGTTCATCCTTGGGAAACTGGTTCGACACATAATCAACTACATGATCGAACCTTACACCCATGGCAGATTGGGCTCGACCTACCAAGAGTTCTCCCGCAGGATTGACTGGCAACTTCACTAAAAAAGACAAAAGAAACAAAGTTAGAAGATGGCCAGAGAAAACCACTTAGTGTGTTCTGAGCTTATGCGGCTCTAGTTAAGTGGGTCTTTATGTGGCCCAGTTTAAAGGAGCTTATGCAGCTCTAATTAAGTAGGTCTTTATGCGGTCCCATTTAAAGGAGCTTATGCGGCTCTGATTAGGTGGGACTTCATGCGGCCCAGTTCATAAGAGCTCATGCGGCCCAGTTCATAAGAGCTCATGCGGCTCTGTTTGGTGGGACTTCATGCGGCCCAGTTCATAAGAGCTTATGCGGCTCTGGTTAGTGGAAGTTCATGCGGCCCAGTTTATAAGAGCTCATGCGGATCTGTTTGGTGGGGCCCAGTTCATAAAAGCTTATGTGGCTCTGTTTGGTGGGTCTTCATGTGGCCCGGTTCATAAAATAGTTATGCGACAACATGACGACTCTCATGCGGCTCGGACATGAGGCATACCCCATACGGCTCGGATATGAGATGTTCATGCGGCCCATACAGCACAGCATATACGGATTCATCACACTAAACTTGAGCAATTCAATGAAGACGAAGAGAGCATCATATGCCAAAGGCCCGCGAATAAAACATGCGGCATAGCCATTATGGTTAGGGTTTGAATCCATGTAATTTTCTTCCAACATTCTTACCGTCAATGGCAGGATGAAGGTCGGGATAAACTGGGATCGCTGACGAGGAGGCAACTCATTTTCCCTTCGCCACAGCACTGGAGGAAGTCTTGGGAGCCAATGGTGATAGAAGGAGAAGAAGAAGAGACGATGACTACGGCACGAAAGTTTGAAGAAAGAAGAGTGCAAAGAGAGTAAAGAACTTTTCTCTTCAAAAATTACTCATATTTATAGGCTAACAGGGGCGTAGGAACTGATAGACACTTTGGGTTTCGTGCTGCCTAGAAGATAAAGCCGACCCTTGGGATTCTATCCCCTTTCATGCAAAAAAGAATGCTCAGAATCATTAAGGCAAATCTAAATATTTAACGCCGACTCTTGGGATCCTATCCAAAAAACGGCTTTGAATCAAAAACAAATCAAGAGCAATTAATGAGACGCCTACGTGGCACAAAGACCAGTATGTTGTCACGACCCGCTCCCAATTTTGGGATACGAGTACGTGGCCAAGTCCAGCCTACGCCGCAGTATCGGCGGTAGTACGCTGTATGGGCTCAATATAAATCTCAAATACAACAAATATCTCTATTTTGCTCATTCACAATAATTATTTAAATTACAATTCCAATAATACATTCAAATTGCTTTTCGATACAAATTCGCTACATATGACTGTTCTATCTAGAATCTATGGTTGGCCTCCAAGATACCTCTAACTCCACCCGAAGGAACCCAAAGCAAGAGGGCAAGTCAGCAAGGATCTGTCAACTGAAAAAATATATCCAGTCAGGATTGGAACAAGTACAAGTCTAGCCTTCACAATACAAATACAATATAAAGCAATATAACACTAAACATGGAAATAATGATCAATAGAAAATACGAACAATATGAACAAAGAAATATGCAATATGATAAACGACATAAGAAGGTAGCGAGAATGAAAAGACAAAGAAACTCATATAAACCATAATAGTGCACGTGTCATGAGAAGTACAACGTTCCTACACATGGATGGCTTGGGCGAACGATGAGGTTATAAGGCCTGCCCCCGTAAACGGGAGAGTTGCCAACAATACAATCTGGGCTTTGTCCACGTGCCTAATAATTGTACCCCTCTAATATCCATAGCTCACAATCATAAAAATACGGTCACGAGAACAATCACGATATCAATGAGAAAACATGAACAATAGTCAATCACTCAACTCTCGTGTGTGTAACAGTCAAGACACGAAAAATAACATGTATAAGTGAAATACGACAATATAAAGTAAATGCACATGAAAGCACCAACAAGTACTTGCCTCGGTTTGATTTAAAGTTGACTGGCGTGATATGATCATGTCGGCACGAAAATAGTCTCAAAAGTCAAACTACGCAAGATGATTTCAATTGATGAGACGGGCCTCTAAAATAAATAAAAAAACAAAAATAAAAATATTTTGGAAAATTATTGAAAAAACTATATGATGTGTACTTTTTTATCAGCGTTCCGAAACTTCAAACGGATCGTGATTCCGATTCATGGTTCTCCCGGAATCTCGAAAATATCGAAACGTGTCAAATTTTGGACAACTGACACTCCACAAATTTTCCAGAAAATTAGGTTAAAATTATTTGAAAATAAATTTTATATTCAGAAAATATACCTCGAGACGGTTACAACAAAAAAAATTGAGGTCAAACGGAGTCCGGAGTTGGAAGTTATGGCCCTTCGAAGTTGGTAAAACATTTGAAAAGGAAGGCTGAATTTATGACGAATTTGGGATAATTATGACGAAAAAAGAGAGAAATTTTGGAAAAGAAGGTATGAAAGATGATTTTATTTTATAGGTTCAATATATATAGATAATGGAAAGCAATTAGTGAATTAGGATATGATTAGAACTCAATCAATAAAGATATGATTATGATTACCAACTAATTTGGATAGGAATATGATTAGTTCAAATAAGAAATAATCTATCTAATACTAGATATGATTCAAATAGAATTAGGATTTCTAACGGACAAGTCTCTCCATAAATTTAAATCAAATAAATTATTTAAATCCAAATCAGATGAATTCAAATCCAAATCTAAATCCAAATCAAATTCAACATAATAACTTTAAGATAAATTTAATGTTTATCCCAGCAATTTAAATCATATAATAGATAAATCGTTAAATCAAATAATATTTCAAATCTATATTAGATAATTCTTAATGCAACAATTAGTACCCATAAGTATTTTAAATAATGTTTGATGTTATCAAATAAGGTAAAATATATTTTATAAATCTAAATCTTATTCAAAATAAATTACTAAATCTTTTTATTGCTCCAAAAATAATCATGATTTTTAAACTATTTTCGAAACCGATATTTTTTTTTGAAAATCCAAACATAATAATAAATGACTTTATAATTTCAATAATAAAATTTCAAGAACAAATATTTATTAAAGCTAAATAGTACTTTCAAACCGTTAATTACAAACTACATTTTGAAATGCAGAAAAAATATTAAATATCTTTTACGAAGTTTCAAAAATAAATTACCTTCAAACACAATAAAATAAAATAAAATAAAAATTGTGAAACAGGGGTTACAAATCTATCCACCTTAGAAAAATTTCGTCCTCGAAATTTAAGGATGATAGAAAAAAAATAGGCTTGGTTGGTCAGCTGAAAAGATAAAAATATTTAAAAAAGAATAGTGATCAATGAGATAAAAATAATATTTTTTTTCTTAATAAGAAGATTGATCAAGAAGGATGGAAGAATGTAGTCAATGGATATAGTTCGGAGGAGTATTACCTACATGACATCTAAGTTATCACTCATCAATCTTATAAATTCGTATCCTCAAGAATATTTAAAAAAATTCCTCAAATTCAATCTTTTTTTTAAATCACTAACTCAATTTAATATCGTGTTGTAGCAATCATGAATATCATCTTATCAAATTCACAACCCTTAATCCAACTTGATAAATATCTTCAAAATCTAACTTCACAAAACTTTAAATTCCTCAATTTTATTTTAAATTCAAAATTCAACATTTTCATAATCTCCTCAAAAATTTAAATTCCATAAATTTTCAAATCATACCTCAATTTTATTGATCAAATCAAAATTATTTTCTTTAAAAATTAAATATTCGACCTTATCAATAATTCATCGATCATATAGAAATTTAAACCTCAGAATACCAAAAGCTAAAAATTTCATCTTCAACAGTAACCAAATATTCAATTTATCAATCGAGAATTCTATCCATCTTTGATTAGAGTCATTTATCAAATCACAATTTCAACTTCATCAAATAGGGCATCTCAAAATTCAACAATATCACCACCTTAATCATGTAGCCTATATAACAACCTTAACTACCCATACAATCAATTCAAAATAATTCTATGGGTTACCTACAGTATACCTAGTCCTGGGCCTAGTCATTTTTTAAAAATCAAATCAACCTAATTGTGAATGAGCATACTAATCGCAGGCTTGCAGTAGTACGACTAATATAGGTACTACCACAAGTTCGCATAATTTTGTGAAAATGGACCTGCATGGGCCACCATAAAAACTTGTCACGACCCGCTCCCAATTTTGGGATACGAGTACGTGGCCAAGTCCAGCCTACGCCGCAGTATCGGCGGTAGTACGCTGTCTGGGCTCAATATAAATCTCAAATACAACAAATATCTCTATTTTGCTCATTCACAATAATTATTTAAATTACAATTCCAATAATACATTCAAATTGCTTTTCGATACAAATTCGCTACATATGACTGTTCTATCTAGAATCTATGGTTGGCCTCCAAGATACCTCTAACTCCACCCGAAGGAACCCAAAGCAAGAGGGCAAGTCAGCAAGGATCTGTCAACTGAAAAAATATATCCAGTCAGGATTGGAACAAGTACAAGTCTAGCCTTCACAATACAAATACAATATAAAGCAATATAACACTAAACATGGAAACAATGATCAATGGAAAATACGAACAATATGAACAAAGAAATATGCAATATGATAAACGACATAAGAAGGTAGCGAGAATGAAAAGACAAAGAAACTCATATAAACCATAATAGTGCACGTGTCATGAGAAGTACAACGTTCCTACACATGGACGGCTTGGGCGAACGATGAGGTTATAAGGCCCGCCCCCGTAAACGGGAGAGTTGCCAACAATACAATCTGGGCTTTGTCCACGTGCCTAATAATTGTACCCCTCTAATATCCATAGCTCACAATCATGAAAACACGGTCACGAAAACAATCACGATATCAATGAGAAAACATGAACAATAGTAAATCACTCAACTCTCGTGTGTGTAACAGTCAAGACACGAAAAATAACATGTATAAGTGAAATACGACAATATAAAGTAAATGCACATGAAAGCACCAACAAGTACTTGCCTCGGTTTGATTTAAAGTTGACTGGCGTGATATGATCATGTCGGCACGAAAATAGTCTCAAAAGTCAAACTACGCAAGATGATTTCAATTGATGAGACGGGCCTCTAAAATAAATAAAAAAACAAAAATAAAAATATTTTGGAAAATTATTGAAAAACTATATGATGTGTACTTTTTCATCAGCGTTTCGAAACTTCAAACGGATCGTGATTTCGATTCATGGTTCTCCCGGAATCTCGAAAATATCGAAACGTGTCAAATTTTGGACAACTGACACTCCACAAATTTTCCAGAAAATTAGGTTAAAATTATTTGAAAATAAATTTTATATTCAGAAAATATACCTCGAGACGGTTACAACAAAAAAAACTGGAGGTCAAACGGAGTCCGGAGTTGGAAGTTATGGCCCTTCGAAGTTGGTAAAACATTTGAAAATGAAGGCTGAATTTATGACGAATTTGGGATAATTATGACGAAAAAAGAGAGAAATTTTGGAAAAGAAGGTATGAAAGATGATTTTATTTTATAGGTTCAATATATATAGATAATGGAAAGCAATTAGTGAATTAGGATATGATTAGAACTCAATCAATAAAGATATGATTATGATTACCAACTAATTTGGATAGGAATATGATTAGTTCAAATAAGAAATAATCTATCTAATACTAGATATGATTCAAATAGAATTAGGATTTCTAACGGACAAGTCTCTCCATAAATTTAAATCAAATAAATTATTTAAATCCAAATCAGATGAATTCAAATCCAAATCTAAATCCAAATCAAATTCAACATAATAACTTTAAGATAAATTTAATGTTTATCCCAGCAATTTAAATCATATAATAGATAAATCGTTAAATCAAATAATATTTCAAATCTATATTAGATAATTCTTAATGCAACAATTAGTACCCATAAGTATTTTAAATAATGTTTGATGTTATCAAATAAGGTAAAATATATTTTATAAATCTAAATCTTATTCAAAATAAATTACTAAATCTTTTTATTGCTCCAAAAATAATCATGATTTTTAAACTATTTTCGAAACCGATATTTTTTTTTGAAAATCCAAACATAATAATAAATGACTTTATAATTTCAATAATAAAATTTCAAGAACAAATATTTATTAAAGCTAAATAGTACTTTCAAACCGTTAATTACAAACTACATTTTGAAATGCAGAAAAAATATTAAATATCTTTTACGAAGTTTCAAAAATAAATTACCTTCAAACACAATAAAATAAAATAAAATAAAAATTGTGAAACAGGGGTTACATATGTGGCCAGAGAAGTCTATGCGGCCAGAGAAGCCTATGCGGGCAGAGAAGCTTATGTGGATACCCATGCTTCCTATTCAAAGTATTTCAATTTTACAAATTAAAAACTTTGAAGGGGGTCTTGTAGAAGCATGGAAAAGAATAATAAATTCTTATGTGACCCAGAAACGCCATGCGGCTCAGAACTGGGGGGGGTCTCATACGGCTCAAAAATCCCTCAGAGCTTCATGCGGCTCAGAAAGTTTTATGCAGCTCAGATGGAGCCATGTGGCCTTATGCGGTTCGAAATAGGCCTATACAGCTGGCCATAATTGCTCCGTGCAGCTGGCCATTAATGCTCTGACACAAAGTGACAGCTCTGACAAAGATAACAGCTCTGACATAAAGAAGAGACGCGACATGCTTATAAAAAGACGAGAAAATCTCTATAATATATGACACAGTTCACAAATTCTAAGAAAGCTCTTTATGCGGATCGCCTGTGTGACCCTCATGCGGCTCGGTTGTGAGGCCACCCTCATGCGGCTCGATTGTGAGGCCACCCTCATGCGGCTCGGTTGTGAGGCCACCCTCATGCGGCTCGGTTATGAGGCCACCCTCATGCGGCTCGATTATGAGGCCACCCTCATGCGGCTCAGATAGGGGAACAGTCCTTCATGCGGCTCGTAACCTAGTGGCAGTTGGGATACGTGGCAGAAGTTGACTAAGTATTAACAACTCAAATTTATTGCAACCAACAGATCATAGCAGTTCAGATTTATTTTAACCAATATAACAGTCCAGATTTATTACAACAAACAGATAAAGATTAATCTTAACCAATCCCCAACCGCCCACTTCTCAAGGCACAGTTACAAGGATGTGGCCACGTGGTTGTACACCCCACTCATCACAAACTCCTATAAATAGCATAGGATTATTCTTTTGCACACACACACAGAGCAAGACAGAGACACACAGAGAGAGAACATTTCTTCGCCGGAGCCGAGGTTGCGTTCGGTCGTCCAAGGAGTAAGACAGAGTTGATAGCACTTTCCCGAGCCTCTACCGTCACCCAGAATCCAAATTAAACAATTGTACTTAGATTGCTTTTCCTAGGTTTTGTTCCTAGGCTTTCTTTTGTACAAGCGAGTTTGTAATTATGAATTAAAGTTCAGTCCTCCCATAAAACTGTTTTGTTCTTTGATAATCAATGGCAAACACGAAGGTCACACCCAGTTGGCACTTCAACTTTGCTATCCTAGTGGCATTCCGATCTACTAATAGCATGTCATCAACATAGAGCAATAAAATGATGAAATCATCCTCGACAAAGTACCTCACAAATGCACAATGGTCTGATATTGTCCATGCATAACCATGCTCCCCCATAAATGACTCGAACTTCCTGTACCACTGCCTCGGAGCCTGCTTTAGGCCATACAAGCTCTTCCTCAACCAGCAGACCAAATGTGACGTGTCCTTCTCACAGAATCCTTCTAGCTGCTCCATGTATAGCTTCTCCTCAAGATCACTTTGGAGGAATATCGTCTTCACGTCCATCTGCTCGACCTCTGTAACGCTCCAGTCCCAAAATACGTAGGACTAAGTACGTAGACATGCCAGCTGTATACATACGAACTACCTGGCCCTTGTATGTATATATAAGCTGTAAAATACAGTAATCTAAGACAAACTAAATCTCATCCACAATAAAGAGAATAATAATATAAAAGTCAACTTGAATATTTATGGTACAATCGTTGGGCGGAGATAAAGTCCACTACCAACTATCTCAATAAAAGAAATGTACAAGAATTGATCCATAAAATGGCAAGACGAACCAAGCGCAATCATCTTTGAAGAAATAGAGAGATTTACGACCTTGGCTAAAATACCTGTAATAAATCATGAAAGCACGCACCTGGGGAATAACCAGGTCCTCAGACGGACGTAGCAAGATACAGGAAGAACAAGCTAATAAGAACTGTCAGAATAATAAAATAATATATATAAGACTATCCTAGACACAAATATGCAAAGGAGATTCTAACCACCTAATGTGCAATTTAGAGGACAACTTTCATGCGCATGGGTGGGATTTTAGGCTATGTGTACGTAACTGGCATCCAGTCATCTGTATCCGTCCGTAACGTCCGAAACGTCAAAGGGCATCTGTAAATAAATCGCCACGGTTCCATCCGGAGACTGTGGTTTACCTGTTTGGATTTTAATACGCACTAGCGACTGTCCTCCCCCAATTTCCTACACTGTTCATCATGTCCATGGCTCGCCCAGTTTTATAACTGCTTGAGTCTCTAAAACCCTAGTCATAGCAGTTACGATCATCTATCCGTCACACGACTTTAGAGAGGGCCAGTCCATAAGTCGTGCCTCTAGCAAAATGTCTCCAACCGTGTAGTGTGTGTGTCATAGCCAAGGGAGATATAAGGATATCCCCCAACAAGAAGGTAGTCTACTAACACTAAGTTAACATGCATATAGTAAAGTAAAATGACTAATAGAGTCGCTTGCACCCAAGTATGGCTTGGACGCGCAGTTTATAACAAAGGAAACTAACAATATGAAATAAAATAAATAATACAGAAAATAAATAATTTGACAGTTAATTAGCAAGGTATACTTGCCTGTTGTGATGCCTGGTGAGCTGCCTGGTGTGGTACAATAAAGGTGGCACAAGATTGACTTTGGTGTTACAACTACGCAAGGGAGCCTCTGTTGACGACACAGAATATTCCATCGGTCCAGAACGGTCAACTTAGTTAGGTTTGACATGATGAAGTGCAATATTGGAGGATAAATTGGAATAATGGGATTGGTAGGGTCAAGTATCCATAGTCGAAGGGTTTTATGAAAGTAATATATACTATTTTAGAAAAATAGTTATAATGCTTGAAGCTATATTTTATAGTGAAAAATAATTTTAGATAAATGCATACTTGAAAAATAGAAATCGTTTTTAGGCTAAACCCTAAATTTGTCAAAAATGAAATTATAGGTAGAAAACTATATATATAAATACTATAATATATTCTAAGTTAAAACAAATTTTGAAATTGATTTAGACAAAATTTCATGATATAACTTTTTAGAAGATATTTATAATATCTATAAATATATATTTTTAATCCACTACTAGTAGGTACAAAAATGATAATAACCATAAAAAAATACGATAATAATAATAATAAGGCTTCTAGCAATTTATACCTAGTATATTAAGATACCAATAACTTTAATATACAAAATATAAATATATTTTTATGTATGTACTGTTTGCAACAGTACCTACAATAGTAAAAATAATAATGATTAAAATAGTAATAATAATAATAATAACAATAGAATAAAAATAATAATAATAATTATTATTATTATTATTATAACAAAAACAATAACAGATGCAAAAAAAGAAAGAAAGAAAGAAAAATAATAATGATAATAATAATATTAATATTAATATTAATAATAATAATAACAGTAACTACTTGGCTACTGTTCCTCTCGTTTTTGAGAGAGAATAAATAAAACATATAATAAAATATAAAAGAAGGAAGAAGAAGAATCAGAAGAAGTTTGGGGAAAAGTCGATCGGGGAGAGAGAGATCGGGATCTGGGAGGTCGGGAAAGGAAGGGGAAGGAGGAGAGCGGAGGGGAGATCGGAGAAGGAGGTGGAGAGCGAGGGTTCCGGCCTGGAGTTGCACGGAGGAGGAGGAGTAGAGGCCCGGTGGTGGAGGGTTCTGCTGGCTCGCGGAGGAACGAAGATGAAGGGAGCGGTGGCACGGCCAAGGAAGGCGGTGGAGGAGGTCTCCGGTAGAGACGGCCGACCGAAGGGGAAGACGGGGCTGACGCGCGCGGCAGCGGCATGCTCCGGCGGAGAGGGGTTCGCGCCGGGCGGAGCTCGCGGCCAGGCGGACTCGGCCGGCGGCACGAGGAGGGTTTGGAGTCGGCGAAGGGGCGGAGTACGGCGGAGGCTACGGTGCTCCGGTACTGCGGGGGATCGGCGCGGTAGAGTACATGATCGGGTCTGATGGACGGAGGCGCCTGAGATTGGGTCGGCGGCATCCTCGACCATAGCGCCAGATCTGGCGGGATCGGGCATGGCGAGTCACCGGCACGGGAGATTCGACGACGAACGTCCAGGTGATTCTCTCTCCCTCTCTTATCTGTGATTAGTTTTGTGTGGTGGGGATGAGATGATGGGGTGTGCGTTGGTTGGTCCGACCATTGGCCGTGGTGGCGGTGGTGGTTATGGTTGGTCGGGATGGATTGATGTTGGTGGCTGTGGTATTCTTGGTGAGGTTAGAAGAGGCTACGGTGGTGGTGATGAGGATCTCCTGGTGGTGATGAGGAGGTTGATGGCGGTGGTAGAGGTGACGATGACGGGTGGTCGAACGGGGACAGGTGGCTACGGCAGAGGCGAGCCGGGTTTCAGTCGGTGGCCGGGCTGGGTGATGGCGAAAAAAATAGGGAGGTAGTGGCTGGGTCGGTCGCGGCAGGGGACGCGGCGAAG